>SNQJ01S0149603.1:0-20803 GCA_010110895.2 Picea sitchensis | reverse complement strand
GTTGAGGAGATTTATTTTGGGGGCTCAATCATGCCTTCAACTATCATTGAGGAGATCGATATCGAAAAACCTTCATTTAGGCCCTCAAAATGGCCCCGGAAGTTAAAACTGCTAAAAATAGTAAATTGCCAAAAATGTCAGAACACTATTTTGAGCCAGTTGGAAAAGGTGGGTGGCCACCGATATCCATCTGGATCATTCTTCTTATCCATACTCAATGTACGTGATACAACTTGTTCCATTTGAATTCAAATTCTTAGCTCAAATTTAGTTGAGAAACAAGGAGCATACCTTAAAAAATAATTGTTAACTTTTACTCGCCTCCTTAGCACACATAAAATAGGTGAATGTTATGACCCAATGCCTTAAAAATTATAAAAATTCAATGAATACATTCCACTTCAAGGGGGAAACCTCTTTTTATAATATATCGAATTTAAAATACAATATGAGATGAGATAAAATGATCCTAAGACTCTCCTTGGTATATATATATATATATATATATATGAGACAAATGGTACAATTATAATAAAAGGGTACAATGAACAGTTCTAGCCGACATACAATTATAACACTATAAATGTAATAATTCAATATCTAGGGCTTAATAAGGGGTTTTACACACAACATGGGGCTTTGTCTAGGTCTTAACATGTTCCTCCCCTTCAAACAAGTGTTGTCCTTGACACTTGACTAACCGTGGGTGTTTCTGCACGAAGAAATCATCTTTCTATGTTACCTCTTCCATTGGTAAGTTCTTCCATTTGACGAGACACCACATAATTGCTTGGTTTCTCAGCTACTTAATCCTTGTTTTAAGGATTGTTTCTAGCTCTAGTATGGCTTCCCCTTCTTCATTAATCTTTAGTAAAATAGTTTGGAAAGGGACCTTGTTGCCGATTACTTTCTTTAAATAAGAAACATGAAAGATTGGATGTACACATGAAGATGGAGACAATTCCAATTCATAAGCCATACTTATAATCCTTTGCAAAACCTTATAGGGGCTATAATATTTAGGTGTTAATTTATTGTCCTTCTTCTGTTGCTTGAAGAGCACCTGTTTATATGGTTGTAGCCTAAAAAATACCCAATCTCCCACTTCAAACTCCCTTTCACTGTGATGTAGATTTGCTTTTTGTTTCATCCTGTTTTGTGCAATAACCAAGTTGTCCTTCAATAGTTTGAGAACCTCTTATAGGTTCTCTATGTGGTCCTCCACTGCTTGAGCCTTGGTATTCCCTTTCAAGGGTGATGTAATGGATGGAAGATGATATCCATAAAGTGCCAGAAATGGGGATATTTTTTATGAAGTACGGAAGGATGTGTTGTACCACCATTCCACCAAGGGAAAACACTTGACCCATTGTGTGTGTTTATCAGATACAAAACAACGACGATATCATTTTAGACATTTATTCACAATCTCAGTTTGCCCATTGAATTGAGGGTGGTAAAATGAGTTGTGAGCAATTAAGTACCCAAACAAGAAAATAATTTAGTCCAAAAATTTCCAATAAAAATTGAATTTTTGTCACTTACAATAATCTTGGAGATTCCATATAACTTTTGAATTGTTTCCGTAATGTAGCACCTTACTAATTTTACCCAAATTATGCCATATTTTTTTTTCTGTATAAAAAAATGCAACTAGTTTCTCTTCACAACAAAAATAGATAAAAAGACACTGCACTAATGATTATGTTTAAGGATTTCAAAACATACTTTAATTATATAATTTTTTTTTTCACACGAAAAAAACAGTTCCACTGTTATTGTTATAGAATCAAATGAAACTTCTGATTACAACTTTAATCATATAAATTATATATAATAACTTGATCTCTTATGATTCGTATAAATTATATATAATAACTTTTATAGAATCAAATGAAACTTCTGATTACAACTTTAATCATATAAATTATATATAATAACTTGATCTCTTATCGTATAAATTATATATAATAACTTGATCTCTTATGATTCGTTAACTTATACAAGGATGCGTAAATTACATATACAAATTAATTTCGTCAACTTCAACTTGTACAACACTATACAAGGTTGTGAATGAGTTTGTGAGTTTACATAAGATTATGTAGTATTACGCAATAGGTTAAAAAGGTAATCCTCGATATCAAATTCCCTTATCATCTTAACTATTCGAAAATTCTGATACTATTAAATATATTAAATAAATTGATTTAATATTTTTATATTAAATAAATAATATACATCCCACTAAGTTTTATTAAAATTTATCATTTTATATTAACAAAAATACTATTATAATAAAACAATTATCACTTCAAATTTCCACTTATTATCAAATTATCCTTAATACAATTATCTAATATTTATGTTCCACCTGATCAACTTCCAATCATTTCCCATACACGTAGCAATTCTAACATTCCATACTTACTTATGGAACTTCAACATTGTAAACCTTCCTTTAAATTTTAGTTAACATTCTTCATAAATAACTAAAATAAATATAAGGGTGGATATATATATATATATATATATATAATTTTTTTAATCCTCAAGAAAGATAGAACAAATATAAAAGAATTTTATAACCTATAATCTCAAAATTAAAGGAAATGCGGCATATTCCATCCTCCTCTTAGAAACAAGTCTCTACCCCATTGAGAGCATGACTATGACTAGATACCTAATGTATAAGAACAAGTTAAACAACCTGGAAGACAATAGGTTTCCTAAAATTGCTTCAAAATTGAGTCGTAACCACCATTGACTCAAGTGAGGATGGCATAAAGATGCCCAATATTGACTAAACTATTGGGGAATCATGGAAGACACCATTTTGCAGAATAAAGATACTATTAAAAATATCATAAAATCAAAATTTAAGGAGAAAATGTGGTATGATAAAGAGTTATAGGAAAAAAGAAAGTTAAGGTATTATAGGGAGGTAATCAACCCTAATCTAGAAGATCAAAATTATTTATCTGTTTTGACGAGTGTAAAGAAAGAAATAAACATTGCTAAGATTAGAAAAAATTCTCACAAGCTCCACACAAGCTCCATAACGCCATGGGATGAAAGAGTGTGTCACATTTGTGACACTAAGAAGGTTGAAGATGAAAAACACTTTCTCTAGATTGACTAGCCTATACCCAGATTACATCTCATTTTCAAAATATTTGTCACACTACCAACCTTCCTAATCTCTTAACTCAACAAAACTATTGTGATCTTGGAAAGCTTCTCTTAATGCTTGCTTTTAGAACACAGAAAAAAAATTCTAAAGAATCCCAAGTAATCACTTACCCTCTTAAGGTCAGATAGACCAATTCGATCTTAGTGGACGTTCATCATCATCATCATCATCATCATCATCATAAGTTCACTTGAGAGTTCATCAACCTTGTTGGAGATGCGTCAACTTTGTCGAACCTCATCAATTTTCTTTGAAGCTTGTCGATTGTTGGGTCGAAGCTTGTCGATTGCTGGAATCACTTACCGGATACCACCTTGTCAACGTTGATGGTACTTTTCTTCCCCAAGGCCCCTGAGCCGCAATGGTGCTTCAAACTCTAGCTATGGTGTGTCGGCTCGCAAGCATGAGGTTTCCACCTCTAATTCTACACCAAGTCCAACTCGCAATTAAAATACTCACAAGTCTAATGGGTCATTACGAGATTCTTTCCTCTTCCAACCTTTCTTTTATAACACAATTGTGAATTGACACATAAGGCTACATGCAAAATTAGTACATTAGAAAATTAAATTAATTAGATTATTCACCCAATCATGCTACATGCAAAATTAGTACATTAGAAAATTAAATTAATTAGATTATTCACCCAACCATGTGTCACCTACATGTAAATTTTCTAATAATTATTTTATTTTAACCCATTTTCCCTCACCTAACTTATATTCCCCTAAAATTACTTATAGGTGTTCCCTAGATAACCCGACTAAATCTCAAGTGAATATTTTTACTATCTTCTTTAACTTAAATGAATGTTTACTTAACTCAACTAGCCTACCATTTTTATAGTTTGTTTCTCAAGTGAATTAAGACTCTTCTCATTTTCCCTTTGTTTCATTTGGCTCTCATGAAATTAATTTTTCTCATTTAATTAATTAATTAATTTATAACATGCACATTTAGCTCATTTATTGTAACGTGCCCTTAGATAAATTTCACTTTTACTTTTACTTAGTCATGTCAGTTTTTATAAGATGTACTTGTGTATTCCAAGGGTGCCATGTGTCATGCCCTTCAAACATTCAACTTTGAGCATTCACAAAGTGACACAACCTGAGACCCTATTAAATCTGGTGTTTCCCCTAATTGTGAGACTAATGGACGTTAAGGAATAAGACCTTCACCTTATTGTGCACCCCTCAATTTACCTCATAAGTGATAGAGTCCACGACCTACCCTCACAACATTGTGCAATCATTCGACCAAAAGTACCCCACATTTTTCAACTTTAACCATGATGGGAGTGCTAGTAGGTGGAACCACGGATGTTGTTCCACCTCTATCCATATTAATAATCTAGATCTATACAACCCCGTTACTCCTTTGTGATTTGGATCAACAAGCATGATCCATGTGTTTGCATCCACTAACACATTTTCTTGTCAATAATGACACAAATCAATCCAATTACATAAATCAATCATTAATTAAGAACTACTCCCTGACTTATTCCGGAGTCCTGGATTCTTATTGACAATACCCATGTCAATGCATCATTAATTTTCTTGTCACTCAAGAAATTTGTTAGCGACATCTTAAATTGATCATAATAAATATCATGTACATTTATTCATCATTCTCATGCAATTAATACAACTATTTTCATAATTTAATTTAAGCAATCCAATTAATAGAGTCATAATATCATCATAGCATTTATTGACTAAGTCATTTGCAAGCAAATGCCCACAAAGAATAAGTATGGTTCTTCATAATTATACAGATAAAATGGGGCACTACACATGAATGTTGCGGCTAATGTACTTTCTTTAAGGATGAGAAAGAGAGAAAAAATGGACATACTTTGTCAATCGATCCACTACTACCATGATGATAGTCTTTCCTTTAGATTTGGGTAAACCTATAACAAAATCCATTGAAACTTCTTCCCAATGATCTTGCATACCTCTTAATCTTTCTTCCATTCTATCATTGCTTCTTCCACCCATCATATTGCGGAATAGAAATAGCACATAGTGAATCTTTTGTTTTTCCTTCTTTCCTTGAAAGAGAATCTACAACAACATTATGTTTTCCTTTTTTGTAGATAATTTCAAAGTCATCACCTAGCATCTATGTAACCCATTTGTTTTTCTCTTCTGAAGATAATCGTTGCTCCAAGAAGTACTTCAAACTATCATGATATGATTTTACTTTGAAGTTTATCCCTATTAGGTAAGGGTGTCATTTCTAAACTACATGTAGTATGACCAACATTTATTTTTCATAAATGGGTTTGAGTAATTTTTTTTCTTTAGGTTGGATTATTTCAAAGGTAAGGGGCCTTCCTTCTTGCACTAAAACTACACCAATTCCATGGCTTGAGGCATCACACTCCACAATAATTGTTTTTGTATTTCTTCTCACCGCATGCATGCCCCTTACTGTACTTCTTGTCACAATTGAAACATAGTCCCTTTGTTCTTGTTTCATCCACTTTTTGAGGTGTGAACCTTGTCGGTTAAGGTACGATTATCTTATGAACCCAAAAATGATCTTTGCTTCATGTGTATGCTCCAATGGTAGACTTGTGTATAGGATTATTCTTGGCTTGAATATGATGAACAAATTGCATAGCTTCCATAATATTTGCAAGATGTATTAAGAAAATACCATGTTTAATGTCTTGTTTTAATCCACGTATGTAAGCTTCCAAAAACATTTCATCACTTATGCCATCCACCCTTGTGGCTAATACTTGAAAAACTGAATTATAATCTTCAATATCACCTAATTTCTTGATTCTTGTCAATTGACTGAATTAATCATGTTCCCAAACTTTCTCATATTGTGCTTCTAAGTCTCTTGTAAATGAACCCCAAGTATAATGATGAAAAGGGGGCTTCCTTTTAACTACCCATTGATATTGTTATCGCACAATTTGTAGTTTGGAAAAATCCCAACCCAATCCATGGATGTGAGACACAACTAGGAACACCTATCACTATCACCTTAATAGATGTCCCCCTCATTTTAGTGAAGGATCAATCCAACACAAGGGAGGCTTCCTGGGTGACACTAGGGGGATTATGATGGAAAGTGAAATGAGATGGATAATGCCCCTATAGGTCAAGGTCAACGGTGGAAAAGGGACTTGAGGAAGGGTCTTGTGAGATGGTATTTGGTTTCCAAAGAAGTATACCTGCAAAGAAATGTCAAACCTTCCCGAGACAAGACAATATATGATAATACAAGCCTTAAAATCAGTGGGGATTCATAAAATAACCTTGTTTTCCCAAATTGAAGAAGTACGAATTTATATATATCATCAGTAAAAAGAGTACAAGTGCTGCAAATTATATCATCAAAATCAAGTGCAAGATGTTGGAAATAAAGCTAGAAACAAGTAGATAATTTTCCAATGATTAGAGCAAGACTTTGATAGCAATAAGGGGGCTGTTAGTAAGTGTTATCAACAAGATTTGTAATATCCCTATGGCTATAGAAAAAAAATTCTATAGAAAAAAATTCTAGCCACTAAAATCAACAAGTAAACCTCCCAAACAATAATTATTAATCAGAAGAACAGTTTCCAAGGCTTACAAGTGAATTTTAACGGTATAATAGTGAGTAAATAATGAAAGAAGATGCGTTTGCTACAACCCTATGGGTTGTAACATAAATTTTATTAAAACAATTATATCACTTGGCTAATCAAGACTCCCTTGAGGCATAATAAAGCTTAAAGCATGTAAAATCAAATCCCAAACTTAAACAATTCAATCCCCTTGATATCACGATTACCAATGCATAATATTCAATCTTCAATGCAAAAGATTAGTTCCTCATCTATGGGTTATGGAGTCTATTGTTTATGAGCTAGGGTTTGTTAATTATCTAGGGGTGTGAGTCCTTTTACTCCCTAGGAAAAAAAGCCTTAGCAAGTTAAATCTACAAGGGTGTAAGCTCTTTTACTCCTTGTAGCAACCTTTGCAAAACACCATTTTCAATGATAAAAAAGATATATATTTATGGAGGTTGTATGCCCTTATACTCCTCCAAGGGTTTAAACAAATAAACCTTGAAATCAAGAAGAAAAACATACAATTGCAGAAATTTTGTACCTAATCCAAGATATAGCATGAAAAACCCTTCCTTATCAAGAATATTCCACCACAATTACCAAGAAAACAAGCATCAATAGATAGTTATAGAATTTTTCCTCCAATAAACAAGCATTCCATCCAAAATGCACCAAATAAGAGAGATAGAATTGCCCCAATTAGGGAAAAAATTTCAGCCAATAATGTTATGTAATTCTCACAACATGATCCATACACCATACCTCGATCGATGCAAGAGGAGTGAAAAGCTGAAAACCCTAGCACTCGGCCCATGAGAGATGCTGCCTGATCACCTCAGCACTCGCCGCGACCACGAAACCCTACATCCTCAAAGCAAACACACACCGATTCTGATCCGCAACCATGAGCGTTGGAGAGGGGGGGAAACCCCCCTCATACAGTAACGTAACAACCAACGACAGATCTAGGTCAAGGGAAAAGAGACCAGAATTCGAGCCGCCACAACAAATCCAGGAGCGGATACTCGCCAAGGAACAGGGCCTTCGACAGGAAATGGAAACGGAGGCCAGCACATCTCAAACCAGAGCACCCCGCAGCTGGGAAACCAGGAAATGCATCCCACAAATGGAAAAAGCGCCCAGGTATCATATAAGCTCAACCAGAGTGGGCGAGCACACACAGTTCATGCAAGAACATGCCCTCATTGGAAAATTTCTAGGACTCTGGCCATCAGAAAGGGACCTGAACAAATGGATCAAACACTGGTGGAATCCCAAAGGAGAATACGAGGTTCAGCTCAGCTCCAAAGGCTTCTTCACCATCATACTATATAACCTAGAAGATAAAGATCGCATCTTTGAAAATGGACCTTATTTTTTCAACTCAGCAGGGCTATTCCTAAAGTATTGGACAGAGCGCTTCAGCCTAGACAAGGAGGACTTTACTATGGCACCCATCTGGATCTGCCTCTACTCCCTTCCGCAGGAGTTCTGGTTGGAAGAGATCCTCATGGGTATAGGAAACACCATTGGTCAATACGTGAAAGCCTTTGAAGCCACAAAGCAACGCAAGTACACCTCATACGCCCGCATCTGTGTCTACATGAACATCGCTAAAGCCTTACCAGGAGCGGTAATACTGGAGTACCAAGATGAAGACTGGTCACAAACCCTAGATTACGAGCACATCCCGTTCAGATGCAGAAAATGTCACAAATACGACCATTTGTTTCGGGATTGCCCCTTAAATCAGCAAGCTCCCAAAGCCAGTCAGAACCTACAGAAAGATGGCTTCACTACGATCCAGACAAGGAAGAAAAACCCCACTCGGAGACAAACAACTGACCCCAGACCAAGGATCTCGACCAGGAATGCATATGATATTCTAAGCCAGCTACCTGAGGAGGAGGAAGTCCAGGATCCACACGTTGGCGCAGAGAAAGGCAAAGTACAGAACCCTGAACCCCCCTCCTCAGATCTAAACAAGGAAATCAATGCAGAAGAGAAAGGGGATACTGATGGAGACACTCTAATGCAGATGGATGCCCACGACCTCGTGGGCATAGATCTGGAAAAATTGGAAGAAGCCCTAGATCAGAAAGACATGCAGGGCATACCAGAGGAACAACTTCGAAAGGTGCATAAGGTCTTCCTTAACTCCACAGTGGGATCCACAGCGTGCCTTGGAATTGCTAAAGAATCCAGCTTTGGCTCCAAAAAGATACCATGCGAAAATAAGAGAAGAGGAAGGAAACCAGTACATCAGCTGATTAAAGAAGCTGGACACCTGATGATCAACTCAGGACAGATACAAAATCTCTCGGAGGGATACCTCCATCCACACCCCTCCTCTTAATGATGAATATAATCACCAGGAACATCAGAGGGCTCAACGGACGATCCAAGCAAAGGATCCTCAGAGAATGTGTCAAGGAAGAAAGCCCAGACATTCTAATGTTACAGGAAACCAAATTTGCAGGACAGGAAGCTGAAACCATCTTCCAACGCATATGGAAAGGCTTCAATTATGTCTATGTGGACTCCGTGGGAGCATCGGGAGGTCTGGAAATACTATGGGATCCCACCCACATGATCCTCAGTGGACCCTTCTCCACAGCAGGTACCCTGTCAGCCCATTTTGAAATCATAGGCTTGACTCAAGAGGGGACCATTACCAATGTCTATGGACCATAGGGCCAACAGGAAAAAAGCAAATTTTTGGAGAAGCTCACTAAAGTCAAAGAGCTGGTAAACATGCCCAACTGGATCCTAGGAGGTGACTTTAATATGATCATGTCACTGGAAGAAAAAACAGGCGGAAGCAAACGACTAGAGCTAGACAGTGGTAAGTTCAAAACTCTCCCTGATCAATTAAAGCTAGTAGACATAGAGAAAAGCAATGGCACTTTCACCTGGTCTAACCACAGATCAGGTAGTCAGCATGTAGCATGCAGACTCGATCACTTTCTCATAACAGAATACATGCTGGAGAGAGATCTCTGTATAGAAAGCTTGATCCTTCCCAAAATGGGCTCTGATCACTGGCCAATTGCCCTTCAAATAGCTATAGAAGCAACACCGAAATTCAAACCCTTCAGATTTGAAAAATTCTGGATCACACACCCAGATTTCCAACAGTTAGCACAAACATGGTGGAATCAGCGTGAGGTAGAACAGGGTACCAAGATGTACAGATTCCAACAAAGGCTCAAAATCTTCAAGCAAAGGCTCAAACACTGGAACAAACACACCTTCGACAACATTTTCCAAGGCATTAGAGATGCAGAGAACAGACTAGCCAAGATACAAAAAATCTTTATATCGGGATCTCACACTGCTGAGCTCATGGCGGAAGAGGAGCAACGAAGGAAACAAGAGGAAATTCTCTGGAGGCAGAAATCCAGGGTACAATGGCTCAAAGAAGGGGAAAAAAATACCAAGTTCTTCCATAGAACAATGATACACAGGAGACATATCAACAAAATAACACATTTGGAAAACGATCGGGGCCAGCTGATAAGAGAACATGCAAACATTGAAGAGGAGCTCAACCATTACTATCAGACCCTCCTCACGGAAAGAAAAGTGGACAGAAGTGAAGCAATTGCCCGAGTCACCAGCCATATCCCCAAGCTAATCACACCAGAACAAAACGCTGCTCTTACAAGGCCAATTTCTAAGGAAGAGGTGGACTAGGCAGTAAAAGACATGCCCCCCGAAAAATCTCCAGGCCCCGATGGTTTCACTACAGATTTCTTCCATCACTGTTGGGACATCATAGGCAATGATGTCTGGGAGGTCGTCGAGGAATCCAGATCGTCGGGACAAGTTCTTCAAGCCTTCAATGCCACATTCCTCACTCTCATCCCAAAGGAAGAAAGAGTCACTAACCCCACACAGTTCAGACCCATCGCCTTATGCAATGTCATCTACAAGATTGTCACCAAGGTGATTGCAAATAGACTCAAGCCAATCCTACCATTTGTTATTTCCAAGGAACAAGCTGGATATGTAGAAGGAAGATAGATCATGGACAACGTCATACTAGCGCATGAGGTGGTCAGTTCTCTCAAATCAACAAAAACCCCAGGTATGTTAATTAAACTTGATCTCTCAAAAGATTTTGATAGAGCCAGTTGGAAGTACCTCAGAGCTATCCTCAATTCCTTTGTATTTGAGCGAGACTGGGTAGACTGGATTTTGAACCTCACCTCTTCGGCTTTCTTCTCAATCCTAGTCAATGGAGTTCCCTCGTGCCCCTTCTCAGCTTCTAGAGGCATCAGGCAAGGGGATCCGCTCTCACCCTTTCTCTTTGTTCTAATGGCAGAAGGCCTGGGGTGCTACATCAAATCAGTGGTGCTGGAAGGANTCTCAATCCTAGTCAATGGAGTTCCCTCGTGCCCCTTCTCAGCTTCTAGAGGCATCAGGCAAGGGGATCCGCTCTCACCCTTTCTCTTTGTTCTAATGGCAGAAGGCCTGGGGTGCTACATCAAATCAGTGGTGCTGGAAGGATCCCTCAAAGGCTTACCCCTGCATAATATTAGGCCTGCCCCCTCACACAGCCAATTCGTTGATGACACCCTACTCATGAACTCTCCTACGGCGCGTGAAGCCCTCAAACTCAACTCCATCCTCTCTGACTTCACTGAAGCCTCGGGCATGACTCTGAACCTTGACAAGTCCAAGATTTTCTTCTTCAACACCCCTGTGCCAGTCCAGTTACACATCTCCAAGATCCTGGGCATCCCTAGGAGCTCCCTTCCGTCCAACTACTCGGGAATTCCTCTCACTGGAGCGCCTGCCAAGTCCATCTCTTGGGACAGTCTCCTCCTCTCTATTTCCAATAGACTGGCCAACTGGACCTTTAGACCTTTAAACATTGCAGCCAGACTAGTCCTGTTGAAGTCAGTTCTTCAAACCTTACCCACTTACCTCTTTACTGCCTTAGCCACTCCCAAGCACATCATCAGAGCAATCAGAAATATTCAAAGAAACTTCCTCTGGCAAGGTCTACAACCCAATAAGAAATGGGCCCTGGTGAGCTGGGATAAGGTATGCACACCAAAAAGCAGTGGGGGCCTTGGTCTACAAGATCTAGGTAAGCTTAATCAGATAATGGGAGCCAAGATATGGTGGAGGTGGATAAAAACACCAGATGCGCTATGGGCACAAATCTGGAAGAAAAAATATGCTCCCTCCATGAAGTCAGAACAACTAATCAGACACAATGTCAAAATCCAGGGCTCGAACATCTGGAACACAACTTGGCAGAACAAAGATATAATACAGAAACACGCCTTTTGGGAAATACGCAATGAAGATAGTGCAAGGTTCTGGTAGGATTCGTGGCAACAACTCAAACCTCTAAAGGACCTAGCAGAGCTCATGCCCCTGCATCTAGCCCTCAATCAACCTCCTTTACTGAAGGTAAAGGACTTCTAGAAACCCACGGATGCGGAGCAGACTTGGCGGCAATGGAAGACTTCCAATCATGAGCTTGGCACCCCTCCAGACTTAAACTTGTCCGCCTGGATCCAAGAGGCTGGACGTAGGAAAATCCCTAGGAGGGAGGGACCCGACATTCTCAGATGGAGCCATCTAGCCTCAGGAAACTTTTTGATAAAGGAAGCCTATCGCATACATGGCAATCACTATAATTAGGAGGCAGGCACCATTTGGGGCAAGATCTGGAGCAGCGCGCTCTGGCCCAAAGTCTCCACCTTCCTCTGGCTAATTATCCATAACATAATTCTAACTTGGGATAACCTCAGGAAAAGGGGATTCATTGGGCCATCCATGTGTGTTCTTTGTCAATCCCAAGAAGAGACCAAGGAGCATATTTTCAATGGTTGTCACTATAGTCAAATCGTCTGGGACCAGGGGGCACAAATCATGCTCAAATCTAACTAGAACAGAGGCAGCATCAGGGACACTATTGAAAATTGGGACTCAATCATCTACAACAATCCCATCCTAAACTACATTTGGAAACTCCTCCCAGGTAACATTCTTTGGCAGATATGGAAGGAGTGGAACAAATGAATCTTCCACTCCAAGGACTCCCCAGTAGAGTCAACCTGGGATAAAGCCACCACACTCATCAAAGAAACAATCAGAAGCAAGCACTGGCAACCTCGGGACAAGGATTGTAATCGGGAGGAGGCATTAATCCTTCAAAGTTGGCAACTCAACCTAAAAGACTTAGCGATAGCCAGACCTCCCAATCACCGATTCTCCAGCCCAACCAACTGGTCCCCCCCTCCAATTGGCTTTATAAAAATTAACTTTGATGGAGCTTCAAAAGGCAATCTCGGACCCGACGGGTATGGAGCTGTGATCAGAAACTCCAAAGGAGAAATTCTAATGCTGATTGCAAGATATTTGGGAGAAACCACAAACAATGTCGCATAGCTGACAGGCTTACTACAGGGCCTACGACAGGCAGCAACCCTGGACAGCCACACAATCATCCTAGAAGGGGACTCACAAATCGTCATCCAACTAATCACTAAGATCCTACATGGGGGAAATCCACAAAAAATCTCCCCCAGTTGGTGCCTCACTAGACTCGAGGACTTCAAAAGCCTGCTTGGGCATAATATCAGTGTTATTCCCTCCCATGTCAAAAGGGAGGCAAACGGAGTGGCCGATCACCTAGCAAATGAGGGAGTACAAACGGAGACGGAAAAAATAATTTGGGATGCCAGAAGAAATGACTCCTCCGCTCTATACAATTGTTGTCAACTCCTGGCCAGCAAAGATTACCCAGCCCCGGATGGGGTGACACGTGGGCAAGAGGGACCATGTGGAGGTGGCATGGGAGAGGCCATTTATAATGGCTCTCACCACACACACAACCATTTATGAATGGCATTACCTCCGTCGGCCTCCGTTCTCTGATGGGGCTTTGCACGAGATTTTGCAGCACAGGAAGCTAGAGTATTAATCTCCTGGCTTTAATGGCAGCCATTATAATTTGTCCCTCCAGCAACATTGATGGAAATCGCCGGGTGAGTTCGAAGCTTGTAGTGCAACGGTGCAGCTGCGGTGTTGTTGGCGTTCTGGCTTTGCTCCTTGCTCCTGCTATGCCGAGGCTGAGAGGGAAGCCCCATAGGGGAGATGGCTGGTACGCTGCAGACTGTAGAAGAAAAAGGCATAGGAACTTTCAGCGAGCAGTGAGAGTGGTTAGGCAGAGATGACGTCGGGCGAACATAGTAGCAGGTTCACCCCCCAGAACTCTCATGGAAGAAGACCCGGACTTGGAACTCCCTTCAGACTTCTCAGAGAGAAAAATGTTTACTGTACCTGACAATTGGGATCCCCTGACTTGTTTCGTTGCAGCAGAAGCTCTGCCCCGCTTCACAGGAGGTCCAGGTCCTTGCGCAACGCAAAGTGGCGAGCACGACACCTGCGTGGTAGAGGAGGAGCCACCGAATAGTCCCATAGAATTGAAGACAGACACACAGGTGCTGGGACAAATGGAAACAAAGAACGAGCCGCAGACACCGCCCTTGCCACCCCTCCTGCACCCGGAGCATTTGCAGTTGATTTTCGAGATTTGAAACCTGGTTGATGACCAACTCTTCAGAGCAGTTTGTGTCAACTAGTGCCTGGACATGCTCTACGTGGCCTACTCCAGAACCACTCTGAGGCAACAATGTCCAACTTGCTCTCAGCCATTCGCCATTCCAGCCAGCAGTGGAGAAGCGAAGGACGCTCACGCACACTCTGGGGATTAGGTTTTCTTCTGTCTTGCATGCCTTCCAAATCTTTTTATGCAGTTGTTTACTAGAGCGGTAGCTCTGTATCTGTTAGCATGGTTAGCATTATAACTGTAAGCATTAGCTCAGTAAGACTGTTGTCAATTTTGAATGGACACCCTGGTTTCCTACGGGCAGGGTGGTGTAGCGAACTCTTTTCCTGTGAATGCTACTATGGGTAGGACAGCTCACCTGGTTTCCTACATAGGCAGGACAGCTGGCGCCTGCGTGCCACTTGTAATCCTTTTTTGAAGTCATAATATAAGAGGTTCCGCTTTTTATTTTAAAAAAAAAATTCTCACAACATGATCCTAAAATGAAAGTGAGGTGACCTCTATTTATATGAGATCACCTAAAACCAATTTGTCCACTTTAAAAATTCAACAACAAACTAGGAGGCCTACCTCCTCCATTTTCTTTCTACAACTTAAAAATATAAAATTTCATAAAATAAAAGCCCAATGATGATGATGTCATGCCCTAGAGGGTGATGCTAGGCCTCAAAATGAGATGTTGAGCCTCCATGTGAAGATTGTTTGGCCTCCAAAGTCCATGTGTCATCTCATCATGTGTTAGAGTGTCAAGTAATCCATATCTCTCCATCAAATCACATCACATCGCCACTAGAACCATCAAACCCCATCATAACCCCATAATACAAGGTGACAACAAGGGCTAGGGTATGATGTCCTAGGCCTACCAAAGCCAACATTCAGGTGCAAGGGGACACAATATCATCACCACATTTCTTACAAGTGCCTCAAAACGAAATGTTATTCTTCTCAAGCCCTCAATGAGTGGGGTGCATCATCCATCCTATGGGATCCAAGCCCCTATGAAGGTCCAAGTGACCTAGTCCCTCCATGGAAAATCTTACACCTGGCAGGGTCCTGGAAATACAAACAAGTATGCCCTCCAAGGGTCCACAAGTCACATGTATCATGCCAAGTAGGACATATTTAATAAAATAACCACCCAAACATGTGCATCAAATCCCCCTTTTCAAAATAAACAAATGCTCAAAGACCTTATACAACTTGGAAAATTTAAGTATGGGAGGGTTGTCATGGTTCCTTATTGCGTAGATCAATCCCCAAGTCGAGGGCTCATATTGTCTCATTTATGGGTGCCTTTGTAGAGGGTGTGTTGCATTCTCATTTCCAATGCAACATTTTTCCAAGACCTTTATTTCTCATTAATTGATTATGGTCCAAAACATTGAGTTCTATGTGCAATGGAAAGTAAGGAGCACCACAATGTCACCTAAATGTAAGTATGCATTAAGTGCCATGTGCAAGGAAAGTAAAATACACCACAAATGCATTCCCTTAATAAGCACAACATTTATTTAATTATGTGTTTTCTTTTTTAGATGTCCTTGAATTTTTTGTGGAGAAGCATTACATTTCTCTCACGAAATTAGGGAGAGCATCTAGAGGATAATCTATGGATCTTATCTTTTTTCAGCTGCAACCCCTCTAGGCCTTTAGCCCCTTATTCCCATGAAATAACGTACAATCCCTTCTTGGGGTCAATAAGTCCAAAAACCCAAAAGATGAAGAAAAGAAAGGGAATAAGTGTGTGAAATGATAAGTATGTGTTGGAATGGTACAATGACCCTTCAAGGAGACCACCTAGTAGAAACCCTTTTCCCGAGGGTCAATCACCAAGGTGAAAATGATGCAATAAGAATAATTTCCAAGAAAACATTTTCAAAATCAATAAAGGACCCTTTACAACATGTTCAAATGCTTCAATTATTAAAATGACACTTACCACGAGACCGAACTTGTTACTTCATGAAGCAAGACATGTTGTCCTTTATGGGCCAAACTGGTGTGGTGGATGTTGTTGCTGCTAATTAATGGTGATGTGTGGTAAGAGGAGGGACTTTGTCTGCTCATTTGTCTTTCGACACTCCATGTATTCAACTTGCAGGACTTGAGAAATCATCTCCTTAGTTATCCACAGGCATGGAGGGATAACAAATACCATTGATATGGTTTTATCTCAAAGTTCAAAGTTTCTCTATGAATCATTTTCTTATCATCCATAATATTATGCAGTTCAAAAAATTTCTCTATTTGGTTCACCCAGGTAAAGACCTATGTTCCATAAACTTCTTTAATTCAATCTTAGGAAAGTTAAGTTTAAGACCCCCACCATAATTAAGTCCACAATTAGAGTTAAATCCACTTGAAAATTGTTTATTATAGTCATGTTGTTCAACATGAATACTACCTTTATTTTATGAGTTCCTTGCTTTTTTATATCTCCTTTAGGGAGTCTCTCATCTAGAGTATGAAAGATCATGGAAGAAATCAAAATTTTGAATTCCTTCATAGATTTTTGTATTTCTTCTTTATTTTCATCCATCTTTATTTTCATGTAATTATTATTTTCCATTTCATCCATATTTATTTTCATATTTTCATCCATATTATGTTCCATTTGTTCTATATTTCTTTTCATCTCTTCTTTATTTTCAATAATCTTCTTTTCCATTTGATCCCTATTTTCAATGATCTACTTTTGCATCTAGTGATAACTATCTTGGATTTCATCTTGAGTCGTGGTTGAGATATTTGGAGGTTTAGTGGGTGAAGTAAATTTTGGAGGAGCCATTAGAGCCACATGAGAAAATAATAATTCTCCTCTTTTTCCTCTTTATCACAAATTTTGAATCACCAAAAACAAATCTTCCAATAAAAATTTATGTCAATTGTAAGTTATGTACCTCTCAAACCCTTAATTTGGAGTCTGTCCTCCTGGCCAACCTTCCTTCTGATGTATTTTTGAAATATAGGTCCTTCTGAGTCCGAAATTTTATCTTGTAGTACTCTAATATGTTTTCTCTGTAATGCCACATTGATCCATATTTATGCGCGGAATGAAATGAAAACACATAATTATAATATTAACACAGAGGCACGGTGAATAATAACAGAGATATATTAAAATTTGACTTCTATTAAATAAGAAATATGTTGAAACTATAAAATACAGACTAAAAGCAAGCTTTCTAGAATGGTGGCAGCTTATCTCTGAGAAGAGATGTGATGGATATGCCAGACATCCAAAAACCCTAGAAATCCAAAAGCCTTACCCTAGGAGATGAAGCGCCAAAAGTCATGTGGGCCCTTTTGGGGTAAGTTAGTACATCAACTTCTCGGGGTCGTAAATTTTGCATACGATCTCCGTTTAGGGTGCACGATAGCTCGTTGGAAATTTCTTGAAGAGGAGCTCCATTTCATTGGCTCAATCAAAGTCTTTGGCTATTTTTTGGGTGCTCGGTTGTGAAAAAAGGTCGTTTAGGCCCTCAAAATGGCCCCAAAAGTTTGGGACACGAAAAATTGCTAAACATAGTAAGTTGCCAAAAAACTATTTTGAGCTATTTGGAATAGGTGGGTGGCCACCGACATCCACCTGGATCAATATTCCCCCATTAGGAATAAATGGTCTCGATTGTGTTGAGTTCCCCCATCAGATGAAAAAATTTCTACCGAATTTGGTCCCTGGTGAGCCACTTTCCTTGGTGCAGGAGTTGCCCTGCTTTGACAACCTGATAAAGCGGGATCCTCTGCTCGTGATTTCCCTTGACCTATGTGTCCATGATCTAATCAGTGGATGCCTATTCTATGCAGTCAAGGTTGAGCTATGTTGGTGTCAACTATTCTACTATCTCCGAAGTGCCCAATAATGGTGGAAAATAGGGTCGAAGGAGGTCCACATTGAACATTGGGTGCAAGCCAAGGAAGGGGGGAATGTTGAGCTCAAAATCATTGTCACACATAGCCTTAGTGATGGTGTAAGGTCCATAATGGATTGGGTGGAGATTCTGATGAGGAACTGTAAGGAGTTCTTTCTGTAAGTGCAACCAAACTTTGTCTCCCACCTGAAACTGGTGTGCACCCAATGTTGATCATGGCGCTACTTGTACTTGGCATTGGACTTCTGCAAAATATCTTGAACCTATTGACAGATGTGATGGATCCTCTTAATGAACTAGGTGGTTTTTTTAGCTTCAGTTGGAGCATGCAACGAGTCTACCTAGGTGGCCGCAAGGGGTAGTGCAACATCCATGGAACCCAATGTTTGAAATCCCAACCCCACCTGAAAGGGGTTGTGACTGGTTGAGCTATGTATGACTCTATTGTAGTTGTGTTGAACATAGGGAAGAATCTCATCCCATGTGCAGGGGTTCTTGGAATTGTACATGCTTATAATGTGCATGATCATCCGGTTGATGACCTTGGTTTGGCCATCCATCTGGGGGTGGAAGGCAATGGATTCAGTGAGCCTGGTGTCCAACAGTGACTAGAGGCTCGAACAGAAGGTACTGAGGAATTGACTGCCCTAATATGAGATAATGGTTTGTGGGATCCCAAAGTATACCCAGACTTGTTCAAAGAAGATCTTATCAGTGGCCTCCACGATGATTCTCTTCTTGCAGGTGGTTAGAATCGCCATCTTGGAAAAGCGGTCAATAACCACAAAAACACAGTCATTTCCCCGCTTGGTGGACAAAAGGCCCGAAATGTAGTCCATTGATATGGATTCCTAGGGCATGTTAGGAGTAGGAAGAGAAGTATGCATGCCTTGTTTCTTAGTATCCAGTTTGGTAATAGCACACGCGGTGCAGGATCAGATATACTTGTTGACATCTTATTGAAGTTTCAGCCACTAGAAATTTCATTGCAGCACTACCACTGTCTTTTCCATGCCAAAGTGTCATGCCACCCAAATGTAGTGGGATTCCCAAATCATCTTCGCTCGCTCTCTTGATGGAATGCAAAAATGGACCAGATGGCACAATATCCTATCCTGAAGATGGAAATTAGTGACAGTTGTTTTTGTGCCCAACGTATTGTAGGTGTTGGCAAAGTCAACATCTGTCTCATAGAGGTGGGGCCATCCAAAGGTCTCATGGCTACAAGATTCTTGCACCATGATGAGTGTCGGGACTGGAAGTCGACTAAGGCGATCAACAAATCGTTTGGTACTTATTTTTTTATATATGATGTTGAGGTGGAATTGCTGCAAATATGTGGACCACTTATGATGGAGGTCATTCTGCAATTTTCCTTGTGTCTGCATGAACTGAAATGGCTTATGATCAGTGTGTATGACCATCTCCTTCCTGAGAATATAATGCCTCCACTGGCGGCATGCTTTCACAATAAAGTACATTTCTTTATCATAAGTATGGTACTTATGGATGACATTTGATAATTTCTCACTATGATAGGCCACGGGGTCACCGTGATGAGTGAGGACTGCACCCATAGCATATTCTGAAGCATATGTCTCAATCTTAAAGGCATGTTGCAGGTTAGGTAATGAAATTACTGGGGTTGAGCACAAGTGTTTCTTTAGATCATCTAACGCTTGGTGTTGGGACATGCCCCACACAAATTTGTCCTTACCACTACCCCTAGTTACTTGGTTGAGGGCCCATGCAATATGGGAGAATCCCAACACGAACCTGTGATAGAAATTAGCAAGGCCTAAGAAGCTCCAAATCTTATTAAGTGTGGTTGGGGTTGGTCAGTCACAAATGACTTGGATCTTTGATGGATCCACATGCACACCATGCACATCAACAATGTAGCCTAGGTATTGGACCTTGTCCATGCCAAAGGAACATTTTTCCAAGTTGGACTATAGCTTGGGTTTCTTCAGAGTCTGAAAAACCTATTGAATACATTGTAAGTGTTCCTCCCAAGTCTTGTTATAGATGAGGATGTCATCTAGATACTGTAATGTACCTCAAAAACTGTCACAAAAAAAATAAAAATTGTTTGTACAATTATCCTTGCATAGTTTTCGAGATTCAAGAAATTAAGTCTTCTATCATAAAGCTTGGGTCTGAAAGTTTGTTAGAGACCTTACTGTCGTTGATTATCTTTACTATGCAAATTAAAACTTCCTACTCGACGATACAATAAGTGTATACTCCTCCCTTCAATGTTATTTAAAGTCTTGTAAAAATTACCAATACTTTCTTATTTGATGATGCCTATAACACCAACATAGACTTAACTATACAAGCGACTTGTAAACAAGTCTGTTACTTCCATACTTCTAATCGGGAGGAAGATTCTCCAATGTTTTCCTACCAGCCCAAACTTCAACACACAACAACTCCCGAAATCGCGAAAAGTGACCAACATGTCGAGATTTCGGAGTTCAAGATTTCGCGAGTACAACCGCCAACATCAACACACAACAATTCCTGAAATCATGAATAGTGGCCAGATGATACAGGAG
>SNQJ01S0149602.1:23389-42312 GCA_010110895.2 Picea sitchensis | reverse complement strand
CAATATAAGGTAAACCGGTAGAAGTCGTCTGTATATATAACGATCAAAAGAGTTTTTTTACAACAAGTTAGTCTGAAGACCAAAATGTCAAAATATGAAGCTCATACCTTCTACAAAGTTATGTCATGGATGACCTTCACGGTAACACATGACTTCTCGAGCAACCCTACGGAGCAGTCAACTCATGGATGCTGATACTCCTACAGTATGATGTTGATCGCGTCATGGAACCTCTTCCAGAGTCATGTCTGGAATGTCTGCAGTCAGTCCCTCTAGATTTTGTTCCACCACTTGATAATCCTCAACATACTATGGTGCTACCACTACCTCTCCTCGCCGCTGGATGGGAGAAGTGTCGGGAGGTTTGTAAGGTCCAACATCTCTGTTATCAAGAAATGATTTTCTATTAGTTTTTGGACGAGCATATAAAACAAAAAAATTTGAATATGATAAAAATTCACAAAACATTTAAAAAGAAAAATGTGTGTATTTCTTACCAAGGTCCCCCCACTGAGCATCCTTTGGCAGTGCTAAATATGGATCTCCTCGGAAATCCAAGCCGACATAGGCATAGTCATCAACCATCAATAGTTGTGGTTGAAGCCAGTCAAAGAAAGTATCATCATACTTGATGATTGGTCCAGCCACGTGACGGGCCATAAGCTGACACCATCTCAGCATCCTGGGATCCGTGGGACCCAGTATGTTCCACTCAACCTGTAGCCTCAGTAATGGGACCCTCTCCAGGAAGAAGGACACCAACAAATATCCGTACCCGAATTTCTTCAGTTTTCCTTGTCTGCATTTGGTCAGTTGTCTTTTTATACTGCGAAGCACAACATCTGCCCAGTTGAACACCCGTGGCTCAGTACATTCAATAGCATACTAGAAGTAACTATGTAATTCCATATGAGGAGTAGAAATCCCAGCCATCTGAGCTATGGTGAATAGGATAGTATGGAGGTTCAAATATCGTACCCCCCAAATCGCTACTTTTCCTTTCTTTCTCTTAGCTTCGAGAATGCAGTGTAAATGACAGTACTCACTCATCTGTAGCCCACCACCTCTGCTACCAGTCAGGCTCACATAGTACCCCCGCCGAGACAATACGGTCAAAACGTAAATGTCCTCAATGTCTAAGGACAGTGTGTGGACCCCCACCTGAAATACCTGTTGATCAGGGTCCCACATGCGCACCAGGTACTCTAATAGTCTAACTTGGGCCCTCATGCCTGGGATGCGAAAGTACTTCAGGAGTCCACAGTCTCTCAAAGCAGCAATAGTTGGTGGATGATTTTCGGCCATTGCATTGTCTTCTTCATGTTCCCTTTCGCACCATTCAAGCACCATTTTATTGGCCAATTATCTGTATTAGGAACACAAAAAGAAGTTTAGCAACCTTTTTCATGATTTAGTTCTTGTTCATTGGGTAAATTTCTTAAAAACAATTTGAGATTTACGGTTCTCGCAAGTGCCCTGTGTGCACAGTGCGAGAACCTCACAGGTGGCCTTAGGCTCACCTGCGAGAATGCCTCATTCTCACAAGTCCCGTATGGTCTGCCTGCGAGAATGGAAACGTGCAAGTAGGGATCCATAAATCAACTTAAAAATGACTTTTTAACCAATGAAATTGCAAATTTAAACCATGAAAATGTCAAGGACAAAGAGCCTACCTTATTGTCACAGACAACTCACTGAATGGTCTCTCTTAGCTCCCTCAATCTGACGCCGAACTCTGAGGGTAAAAGAGGGGTTTTTTGGAGCTCAAATAGTGCAAAGGTAAAAATGATGTGGTAAAAAGAGTATTTACTCCTTTTTATTTACTTTTACTATGTCATTTGGTTTTTTATGCTTATTTATATATTAAACCCTAATCCCTAATGTCACTTTGAGTGAACCTTTTGCAGGCGTGATGATTTTGATGATCATATACAAGGATACAGACATGATTTTCTTTTGTTATCATGTGTTTTTGATTGTTTTTTATGGTTTTTATATAAAAACCTCGAGCATGGTCTTTGTCCGTTCTTGTGCTCGTAAATACATGAGAACGAGATCGAGCATACTTTTATCACTTTTTTGGGCTCAACAAGGCTATACGAAAAAGGAACCCCCCTGGAGTCCTCTTTAAGATCTTTTCAGACTCTCTAAACATGAAAAGATAGCCGAGCGACCTTGCTATTTTCACGCTCGATAAAGTATTTGAAGTAAGCATCTGGTGAGCGATAATTTATCTCTTTTTCGGTCTCGTCCAAACTATTTTACGAAAAAGGAATTGAGAGAGTTCTATTTTAAGTGTTTTTCCAGACTCTATAATAATGAAAAACCTTTGAGTTTTCTAGCTCTGGACTCGTTAAACAAACATTGCTAGACCCATGATGGGACCAAACCACTCCTTCTTAGGGTTCGTTAAAAATACTCCGAGGGACTCATCCGAAGGATGAGATTACATCAACAAGCATATGTTATCCTCCTCAATCTTGCGTAAAAATAAAGAGGTACTCTCCAGAAATGGTGGGGGAAAATTTGGGAAAGGGGTATGTTTTCATCTTCGTATTGATTGGCAGTAAGTGTCACTCTTGAACATGACACCCCCTATTCATCATTTGAAGCCGGTTTGGGAAATCCATTTGTCTCTCATTCGATTTGCTACAAGGTCATTCCCTGAGTTGTCTTTGAGTCAATGCTTCCAAATCATTGGTCGTGTCATTCATATGTTCAAGAGAAGTCCATTTGAAACCTATATTGAGTCGACCATCTGTAGTTATCCATTCTCTCCGTGTCGGCCTTCCCTGTGTCCAGTATAATTCACATCATACTATGTTTCACCTTCAAAATCTATTACTCATTTCGTGTCATTGATGGGGGATACATCAAGGCCCTCCTGTGACAAGTTTTGTTCCGCCGACTTCAACTCATTATCCAGAATCAAGAATTAGAAATTATTTGGTACCTTGGAGCTTGCATGCCTCAATGGCAGGTTTCCTCGCTTTCGACAGTGGGTTCACATCATTGACCCCTAATCGAAAGATTCCATCAGATGTTTGACCTCAACTCATTTATTCGCACTCGATGGATTGTACTTGAGTACCTTCGGAGTCATTGACATCAATGGTGATTTCCCTCACACTTGTTAATGGTTTCATCAATGATCGGTAATCAAGTGGTTTCTACCATGTTCGACTTCAACACATGTAATCACATGGTTAGATTTGTACTTTGGGTGACGAGATTGAAGACCCTGGATATCATCTTTATGATCCAGGTTGTGATGGGGTATGTATAATTTGCAACACATAAATCCACTGTGTATGTATCGTGGCTATGTCGTCTTAATTTGAAATTTCTCGCATAGATCCATAGTGTATTCCGAGTGGCTATGGTATATTTTGACGGCATGGATCCACAGTGTATGATTGGTGACCATGCCCCATGTCTATAATGTCATCAGTCTATGATCTGAGTATGGGAATTCCTACCTCAGAATTGGTATATATGATATTCTACAGATGCTTGGTTATTCACAGGTTTCTGATTAGGTGTGCCACTGGTTTCTAACACACACATGTAGCTTACAAAGTCTTTCAGTTGTCACTGGTTCCAACCTCATACTTTGGGGGGAATTATGTTACCCATGATTTTGGTCGTCATGATGATGTAATGATGATGGTGTACTCAGGCTCTTCATAAGAACTTTCTCCTGAGAAAAGTTACTTTCTTCTCTTTCCAGAAATCTCATTTTTGAAGAAGGTTCGCGGGCTGCTAGTATATTTGCCTGCGAGAATGCCTGATTCTCGCAGGTTGCCTTAAGACAGGGTGTGATAAGTTCGCAATGTGTTGAACTGCTAGGGTGCAAACTCTTCCTAAAGCATGGAAACAGATGAATTATCGATGTTTCTAGAAGGGGATATTCTAGAAGGATGGGTTGGCATTCGAATGGTTATCCTAGTACTGGATTCCCTAATATTTTGGGATCATTCTTATCCAAGTAACTAATTCATTCTCTCCTATATATTGAGGGAATTCTCATGGAAATGTTTAAGCAAGATTCATTGGAGAATTGGTGAAAGAATTGTGTGAAGGACTCAGCATTGAACAACAGCTTGGAGACTCCAGTAAGTCTATCAAGAGGATTTGATATTCTTCATGCAAGGATTGAGAAAGTGTGTGTGTCGGAGCCAAGATCCATCGAAAGGAAGTTTGCGACATCAAGGCTCAGGTTGTAAGCTTTACTTTCCATTAATATGATACAGTGGCATGTCCCTTTCCCATAAAGCTAATTTCACTTTATTGTGTAATTCCTTGATCATACACATAGGTTCACTATTGAATATATTGTGCTATATTCACTTTGGTTGGTTTTTGTTGTCTTGGTCTGGACTTCACGAGAGCACTGGAGCGAAGCAGGAGAAACAAAGACCCTAGGAAGCGATAATAAGGTATGTTACTTGTTCCTTCCTCCTAGTTAATTCAATGGTCAAAACTTAGGGAAAGAGTCATGTCCTGTCTTGCTTTGTTCTAGATCCAGGTGGATCTAGGGAGATCAGTTCATGTCGGCACCTACAGATTAGTCCAATAACACTCCTCCCGTCTCTTTTTAATTTTTAGAGTGTCCAACTGGGAACCTATTGCGCTTAAGATATTTGTTTTGAAATCTCTAAAAGTTTCCCTATCTCTACTCTCGTGATACCACCTGAACTAAATGGTTTTAAGTTTCTATTGTACAGATCCTGAACATTCTTCCATGTTTTATATCTACTCCTTGAGTAATTCTTACACATTTCAAATATTTTGGCAAATGGTTTATAGGATATGTCACTCGATTCCATCAGGTTAAGTATATCTAGGTACTCCTATGAAATTCCCTTAAGGAAAAGAGCCCTAACTGCATCATCTGGAAGGTCATGATATTTTGATTTATGGGAGATATAAGCAAATCGTTCCATATAATCCTCCAGATTCTCATCTTCTAACTGTTGGAATTAGAAAATATCGTTACACGACTCCTTGGTATTGCAGTAGTCTTGGTAATTTTTAAGAAATATATCCTTCATGGCTTCCCAAGACCTAATACTAGACTCTCCCAACCCCATGAACCATCTTAGTGCAGATTCCTTGAGGGTGGCATGCAATAGTTTTAATTTTTGAGCATCTTGTAAGTAGTTGTAGCTCCTACACAAGATGCCAAACTTAAATAGGAAGGTATTCAGATCTTCATTTATTTTACCATAAAAGGAGGGCAGTGTTGAGAGGGGAATATTTTTCATATTGACATTCGGTGTGGTGTCCAAAATTGGAAACCCGAAGATGGTTTTGGTTTGGTTTCCATCTTCTTCTCCCTCCCTGTGTATTACATTTTTGTGATCCTCTTGATCATCCATATTGGTTTGGTTTCCAAAAAGAGAGTACCTAGGTGGTTTTATCCTTGAAGATAACAAGGTATCCCAAGGTTCTTGTCTAAGAAAGGTATCCCTCTGGTGGGAAGATCTTCTTACTGCTTGGGTGTCTGGGACTCTACTCGAGCTGATTGAGATTATTGGTGCCAAATTTTTTGTGTCAATTTGAGAGACAATTATATTGGCTCAAATACCGAACAAAGTATTCACCTGTTTAGGGTCTATTATGTCTTCAAAGTTAGGATCCCCTAATGGTGGTAAGAAAACAAAGGTTGTACTATTTGGTTTTGTGGAAGGCTCGAGTGATCTTGCCTCCTCTCCCACTATTACTAATGCTTCGATTTTATATTCTATAGTGCTCCCTGTCTTAGTCTCTTCAGAGACAACTTTAGCTCTTTGGGTTGAGTTAGCTCATTTTTTTCGGTATCGGTCTGCAGAGTTTATGAGTGGAATGTTCCTTCCCTCGAAAAGGTTGGAAGGAATCTTGGTTGAAAGGTCTGATTTGGATTTAATGTATCTACCTTTTGGGTCCCTAGGTCTGTTCATGAAAGAAAAAAAAAAAGTACCATTAGGTTTGGGGGAACCTGCTATAATAGATGTGCAGGTTCTTACCTCTCCTCTTAAAGTTCCCCCTCCACCAATCTAATGCTAAGGTTTAGAAATGATATATTTCCTACCTTGAGACAACTCCCCGACGACGATGCCAAAAATGATGGGTGTTCTATATGCACTAAAAAACCTTCAATTAAATTGTCACCTCGAGATAAGTAAACTTAGAGTTGTAGAACTATATATGCCAAGAAAGAAAAACTAGAGGTAGTATATTCTAATGAAGGATATGATCTATATAAGGGATAATCTACTTAAGCAAAGACTATCAATGAGAAAACCCTATCAAGGAACTTAAAATATTTACCCTAAGTAACCTTTGAATGGATTGATGGATTGTCCTAAAGAAGCAAATGAAAACCTTAAAATGAAGAAGTTAACTTAATCAATATAATGATAAAAAACAAGCCATTTATTTAATCTATTCAACTTAATAAGCAATAGCAACAGATAATTAATCTAATCAATGTATTCAAATTAATGAGTATCAACAAGTAAGCAAATAACCATCAAATAACTAACCTATGAAAACTTATGCAACAAGTAAACTAATCAAAACTAGTCAACAGGTAACTAATCAAGCTATTAAGCAAGTGAACTCTATTCTTAAGATAAAATTTATAATTACTTCTAATCTACAAAGGGAAAGCTTAACCTATTGAATTAAAAGCATCATTACAATATTCAAAGATTAATCAACAACTACTCTTTAATCTACAATAACAAGAAAACTTCAAATATAATGATGATGATTATGTATTCAATGTCTTATGACATAACGATGGCATCTAAGAATTAGTGATATATCAAGAGGGATAAATTCAATATTAACTTCTTTAGTTAAATGAAAAGTATAAATCAAGCAATCTAACGAGAGCTTAGCGATTATAGAAGAAATATCAACTACCCTGAAAATCCATGTGATCTCTCAAATTATGCATTAATCATAAACAAATAAGAAAACACTATCCTTTACAAGCAAACTACAAAAAGGAAATTGAAACAATTAAATTATGAACAACAAATACACATGTTAAAATGATAAAAACACATATATAGGAAAATGAAAGAAATGACAATTGCATAACTCAAATACAAAAGCTAACTATCTAACTATTCACCCAGACCACTGGTGGGCCCCCCAACAGGTCGTGGCTACTTCTCAACAACGAATCACGAGCTGAATCAACACACTTTTGGAATTTAAATTAAAAACACAGTTTTGCACAAGTTTGTGGGAATGCCTTGAATTACACAACAAAAAAGATTCTAGCAATTCCTGGAAAGTCTTAACAATCCTTCCCCATTTGTCTGACCACTTCTGTGGTATTTATACAGTTACAATTCGAGAGGTCGACCACTGGAAGGGTCGACCTCCTCTAAAAACAACAAATTCCATTAAATACGTTCTAACTACATGTGGATTCTAGAAACCAAATGATCCACTCAACTCTCATCATAACAACTCAATCCAATATGTCAAGAGCTCAGTAGCTCGAGGCCATAAGCGTAAACAAAGCCCATGTTGTTGATTCTCCCAGCGTAGGCTACCAATATAACAACTACCAACTTTCCCATGATTTTAGTGTTAGATGGAGTGTCGGACGCAGTGTCGGATGGAGTACTGGATGTAGTGCCAGATGGAGTACCAGACGGGCTACTGGATGGAAAAACACCTTGTGATTTTTCCTTGTGACACACAGATCATGAATTATCTTCTTGTAATCATTAAATCAAGATGAATTGAACTCAAAATCATCACAAAACACCAATTACATGTACCTGGCATAAACTATGATGATTTGCTATGAAATCCTTTAAACATTCTTCAAAATGGTTATCAATACATATGCAATATCAGTCAAAAAGGATTCAATCAACATCATTAAACAATCAAATCATGAGCCCAACACTATACACACAATGGTGCTGATATATAATGGTTGAGGGGTGGTGGTGATCCATGATAAGTCCCTAACAAGGATGGGTCCTTAAATATTCCAAGGCCAATGTCGATGACTGGAAAAACATCTGAGATAGCAAAGAGAAGAGGGAGGATGTTATGAATGTTGGTAAAATGATTAGGCTCGTAATGTGTAAGTTGGTCGATGGTGAAAATTTTCCCATTATGGGGGAACATCATCGTATGAAACACATAAGACAATATGTGATGCAGACCCCCCTTCTCTCCTAAGGGTTGCGCGACCTCCCGGTCTAGGATCGATCAAGGAACTGAGTCTGATCGACTCTTTGGGTCTCTGCTAGACCCCAAAACCTTGTACACGGGTCCTCTTTTCCATGACGCAGGTTGTATGAGACCCGCCGACCCTCTCCTGAGTGCTATCTAACTTCCAACGCCAAACGGGTGCTAGCCCTCCCCTGGCTAAGCCCCTTCCTTTACGTGACCATGGTTGTGACCACTTGCCTAACCAAAAGGTGCGTTGTGATTTCACGTATCAGGTGTTTGCAAATGAGCCAACTCCTATTCTCCGACTTCAAAAATCGTGAACTGGAGCCTAGCACTTGCTAGCTCCTCCCTTAATATTTGCCTATGTGACCCCTCACTATGACGTGGGGCCAATCTCTCAAGCATGTCATGATTTTTTGTTTCGTATCTCTAGAATCTTTGTTTTCTTGACCTCCCAATCTCTGAAATCTAAATCTGGGTCCCACTCACGTCAGATCAACGGTCCATAATCCATGTGATTCGACGGTTGCGATTAAATCGCGAAATTGGGTTTCACGAGTTTGGATTTTGGCTACCTCCCCTCACGTTAGATCAATGGCTCACAGTTACCTCTGGTCTAACCATTCATATTGATATCGTGATTTCATGTTTTTCAAGTTCTCATGTCTCTGTCCTTTCACTTCTCCCGTCTACAAGTCAACGAAACACTAATCCCTTGCCACATGTCCCATATCGATTGAAAAATGAGATCCTTTCATGATATCATACTTTGCAAGTCTTCTTGTCCTCTAGACCTTTGAAGGGTTAAAGCCTGCACACTTACCTCTAGATCCAACGAATGTTGGTCCACGTGCTCAAATCCTACAATCCAGATATGATATCTCATTACTCCTTCTCCTTCATTTTTGGGCACGACATTTGACGACCAAATCTCTCTCCCGATATTTGATCTGACAACAACTGTTACTCCTCCTCTTGAGTTTATAAATTCTCCCGACTTAAAATATTTCTAGGTATTCAAAGTCTTCGAAATTTGTTCCTCCCATGAGCATGTTTCTTAGATCTCGTCTGTGCTTCTAGAATGCATTACCCCTTCTGAGATTTCTCACCTTATACCCCTTTGACTCTTATGGATTCCCTTTGACACTTAGCCGAGTTTTGGATATGTGCACTCCTTGCAGCATATTCTTACACAAGACTTGGTTCTTGCAGGTGACTGTGCACGCCTTGCAGCAATCTCTTTGCACTCCTTGCAAAGGAGAAATTTTGTGTTATCTCTTCTGAGATTTGGAATCGAAACAGATTCTATCAACGCACTCCTTGTGTTCTGTGTGCACACCTTGCACTTACTCAACATAAGAGAAACAACCGAAACTTATACTAACATTCACAACTTCATTCATTCATAACAAGATTCATTCATTTATGAAAACACAATAACAAAAGAATGCAAAAAAATCACAGCATCATGCATTTGGATCAAATTTTCTCTGTTATATTCGTTCAAAAATAAAAATGGTTACAATTATAATCAAACAACAGCTAAAAACTCAGAAAATTTCCTACTAACTCGCAATAGCCTCATTTGGGCGTAAAAAAAATCTATTTAACTCTGAGGGTCCTTAGGGTTCCCCTCAACTACTCGTCTACTTGAAAACTAAAACCTAACTTCTACCTAATTTCAGTTACATTCAAGACCTGGAGTGAAACTCCCTAATCTCTCATGATCATCCACTCCCAAGCGTTTTATATCCTTTCGTTTTTCCAATCATCTCAAAAACGATTTGCAGTAACTCCCGGTGTTTGAGATTCTGAAATGATAACTAGGTGCTGAGTTGTCCTGCGACATGTGCTCATTGACGATGATCCTCCATCACTATGGAGGGTGGATGGAGATACCATACATAGATGATGATAACCATGTTAGGAATGGTGAGGGTAGAAGCGACTTGGAATACTTGGATGCCAGGTGGGGGATAGAAAAAAGGGATTTGGGTAATGGCTTGGGGGACTGTCTCCCAAACTGGGATTTTACCTTGGAGGGGGGGGCAATTTGGGACAAGTGGTGTGGTGATTTTCTTAGGGAATTCCTAAGGTAGTGGTTCTTTGACTAGTGGAACATTGATGTGGGGAGGGGCCTCATTGAGAGGAGTATTACCTCTGATATTTGTTTTGTTAGAGGGCACTACACACACTTGTGTTGAAATATAATGATTGAGGGTTGGTGGTGCTCTATGATAAGTTTTGGCACAGGGGAATACCCAAGGTTCAACACTACACCAACACACCAACAAAACCCTAACTACCAGCCCTTTCGACAACACCTGGGAAGTAGATGAAGTCTCACCCGAGGTAGAGGCAAGGGTGGTTGCGAGACTTAGGTGTATGCAACCTTAGCTAGGACACATATCTATGATTATAACACTTAGAAATCACCTAGCATAGATTATTCATCAATATTCAACCCTTATAATACTTCACATATAGCACAAAGCATCGCACTATGTACTTAGATCTAAGATAATTCATCACTTAGCCACAACAAGATAGATTAGATTTGGCAGATCAAGCACTAAGCATCTTACATACCAGATCTAACATTCATTCATATCTCAGAAGAACAAAGCATAAATAGATCTATCTAAACAAATCAAAGAACTTAGCAAGGGAAGATACAAACACATCAGGTCGAGGCACATAGCACAACACACAGATTTATCGTGGTTCACCCCCACCCTGGGGCTACGTCCACAAAGTCTTCTTCTTTATTAGCTTCAGTTAATCAGGTTATAACACAGAGTCACCAAAACCCCTTATGCGCGTAGGACAGAAGATCTGTGCATCTCACTAGATCCTTGCTCCTTGCATTGTATTACAAAGCCTTCTATAATATCTATAATAACTTGCACTTAGCTCTGTAACCCTTCTATAGTCATGCACAGAGCACTACTAGAACTTATCTTTCATCACATGGATGGGCTACCATTCCCTTTACTTCACCTAGAAATCTATTTATACATTACAAAAGTGGGCCTAAGAGTGGGTAAACCCATGGGCCGACATCCCTTTCCCATCACATTATCCCCCAAAACCCAAAAAGGACCCAAAAATGGGTCTAGCTTCTATGATTTCCGCTTCACATTGTGCTCCATCTTTGACAAGCTATCGAAGTCCCAAAAATGTTCAAATATGACCAAGTGTTCCTGTAAACTTGGTCAAGAGCCAACAATAAGTCCCTAACAAGGATGGGTCCTTGAATATTCCAGGGCCAATGTCGATGATTGGAAAATCATCTAAGCTAATGATAAGAAGATGCAGGATGTTATCAATGTTGGTGGAATGATTAGGCTCATAATGTGTAAGTTGGTCAATGGTGACGATTTTACCATTATGGGGGAACATCATCGTATGAAACACATAAGACATTATGGAGGGTGGATGGAGATACCATATAGGTATGGCGATAACTATGTTAGGAAAGGTGAGGGTAGCAACGACTAGGAATACTTAGATGCCAAGTGGGGGGTAGAAAAAGGGTATTTGGGTAATGGCTTGGGGGACTGTCTCCCAAACCAGGATTTTCCCTTGGAGAGGGTGGGGGAATCTAGGACAAGTGGTGCGATGATGTTTTCATGGAATTCCTGAGGTAGTGGTTCTCCAACTAGTGGAACTTTGATGTGGGGAGGGGCCTCAGTGAGAGGAGTATTGTCTCTGATATCTATTTTGTTAGAGGACACTATACACACTTGTGCTGAAATAGAATGGTTGAGGGTGGGTTATGCTCCATGATAAGTCCCTACCAAGGATGGGTCCTTGAATATTCCAGGGCCAATGTCGAGGACTGGAAAAGCATTCAAGCTAGTGCGAAGAAGAAGGAAGATGTTATCAATGTTGGCGGAATGATTAGGCTCGTAATGTGTAAGTTGGTCGATGGTGATGATTTTACCGTTATAGGGGAACATCATTGTACGAAACACAGAAGAGGCTACCGCCTTCATATCATACATGTATCTACGTCCTAACAAGATATTGTAATTAAGTGGGGCATCGATAAATTCAATGTCAATCAAGATGGTTTTTCCCCCAAGTTCTACGGGGACATTTTGGAATATCCCTTCAAGGGATGATGGTCGACCATCATAATCTCTTAGGGTGATGGTAGATGGTACCAACTCAGGTGAGGCAAATTTATTACATACTACTTTGGAAATGATGCATGTGGATGCACCTTCATCGATGAAGCATTGATGAACTTTGATGTTCTGGATTTTAACTGGTATCTAAAAGGCGACCAAAGTGGGGAAGCATGGTTCTATGTTATCTAAATCAAAGGTGATTAGCTGAGTATCAGCTGGGTCGACTACTCCCAATATGGAAAAAAATGATTTTTGTTGTGATGGACAGGTTTGGAGGACATCTAGTAGATACATGGTTGTAGGATACTGTGCTAATTCATCGACCAAGCTGTAATTATGAGCTTCCCTAGCATGAGGGTTATGTACATTCTGTCATAAATGAATATGGGGTATCTGGGGGGTTGGTTCAATGTTAGGGTGTGGAATCATCAATGGTTTTCCTGCTATAGCTGGATTTGTTTCTGAGGTGGTTGGTGTAGAGTCAGGAAGCATGTTGTATGGACGGTTGCGTGTTTGTAGAAGAATATCTTCTTCACTGGTATGGAGGATATTGTGATTAGCTGGATTTTTGAATTGAGTGGGACCTTGTTTTTTATATTGCTCCATTTGTGATGGGGTATATTTTATCTCTTGTTGGGTATTCATCACACCTTGGTGTAGAATGGAGTTTTTCAAAAAAATCATAGGTGGTAGTTGCAAATAATATTGGGGGGCCTGTTGAGGGGCACATGGTGTCAGACGGAATTGTGTGTTCATGAATTATTTCATCCATTTGTAATCAGCAATTTGGGGCTAGTGGTGAGTATAATTTCCATATGCACCACATAGAGAATAGGGGAAGTTAGTTTTGAGATTTTTTTTCTTTACTTGTCGTGGTTGATTGTTATTATTTCCCCCTTGGGGGTTCTAGTTTCCTTGATTCTAGTTTCCCCCAGCAGGACAAATTTGTTGGGGGTTATTTCCTCCTGGGCCCGGGTTGTTATTGTTTCAATTTTTTCCTTTGTTCTTGGAATTATTCAGCTGATGAGACAGATTTTTCGTATTCAATTTTTCAAAAGAATGAACCTGTTGAATGGGAGAGGGATGAAAAAATTTAATGTCGACATGAGGTTGTCCTGGTGGAGGAGCAACCAGCTGCGGAGGACCAGGAAATGGAAAATATGGATTTTTGGGGGGAGATGATCCATATGGAATATAGGAAATTGAAGTAATTCCACTACTATTGGGGTTATACATAGGGGTTGGGGGTGGTCTCATACTTGATTGAGAGACCAAATGCATCTATGTTACCGGTGGGGGTCCCCCTAATGGTTGAGGGGGAACAATAGGATATGATTGTTAGTGAGTCGGCAGAGGGTTATAAGACGTCCCTCCATATGGTTGAGGATACTGATTTGCACCATAATTAGGTTATGGGTGGCTGTAAGGTTTGAGATGTGTCATAGAACCAATCAACCCATCCGCAGCGTGAGAAACCCCAAGTTTCTCCTAGTCAAATGGTAGGGGTATGGGTGCATCATGAAATATTGTGTATATAAGTACTTGATTGAGAATATATGAGTTAAAATTGATGGGCCTTGATGATGGCTTCCTCTTTTTATTGAGGAAAAGTGGATGATACATCCTTGGCAATCACAGGGACGAGTGATTTAAGAAACCAATTGAGACGTTGTTCTTTGGTGGTTTCTTCTGTACACAAACTACATCGTCGATACCATTCATGGATGTGGTTGGATATATGGATAGAAGTGGTTTGTTTGAACTCGGAGAGAAGTTCTAAGCCAGATTCATGACGAATTGGTAGCTGGAAAAAAGACAAAAATTCCTTGGCCAATCATTCAAAGGTCACATGGGACCCTGATTTCTCATCCACATACCATTTGGCCGATGAACCAGTGAGATTTCTTTGAAATAAACTCAAGCAGATGGAATCATCCATGATTTTTTTTGAAGAGAACCATAAGTGGAACATCATAACATGGTTGGCGTGGTCTTCCCCTGGTTTTCCTTCAAACTTTGGAATATCTGAAGGAAAATTGGTAGGCATATTGGGCCAAGTGGCATCATGCAAAATGGGATCATTTGTGAGTTTGGTTAAATCAAGAATGTTGAGGTATTCCAAGTATGGAATAGGGGGATTTGGTGGAGGATTAGTTCCAGCCATTGTGTGCGTAGGTAATGGAACTATCCCTTGAGAGGGATTTGGTGGGTTTGTACTTCTCCCTTGAGAAGAAGGTTGACCCCTGCCTCCTTATGAAGGAGAACCAATATATGGATTGACTTGGGTATTTGACCCAAGGAAAGTGAAACCAAGTAAAGCCGATCCCAAAACAATAGCACTCACTGGGGTGTGAGATGGTTGAGACAATGAGTTGGTGAGACTAGGAACTCCTCTTAGAATAGGAGGGAGATTCTACAAGAGTCTAGAATGATGGGGATTATGTGGTTCCCCTATGGTTCTGAATAATATAGTGAATTTGTGCAAATGGTGACAAGAGAGAAATAAATGAACACGATTTTTTATATTTTTGACCTTCACAAAATAGTATAACTCACAATTTCATGTAATCAAATTAACATAATACATAAATTAACTGTAAAGTAAACAAGCATGTGGATAGGTGGATTTTGTCCACGTGGGAGGGAAAAAAAAAACAAATGCTCGTGTCCTAAAATTCTTATCGTCCTTCCTCTCAATTTAGCACTGGGATTTCCAATAGAACTCAACAGTGGGGTCTGAAGCCACCGGAAGAGGAACTAGTGAAGGTTTAAATAATCAGTTATAATGAGGGGTAGAGGGTGCATATCTTGAAAGAGATGGCAATATTTCCCAATAGCCACAAAAAATGGGATCAAGGTACAATTGCATCCCACAACCACCACCTGTGTAGATATTCTATGTTTGGACACTAAGTACATTGGTCAAAGTGCAACATTTAGATTTTTGGCCTAAAAAATGGGTCATAGCTGGATACCCTCACAAGAGTTCGGTGACTCAAGGAGGGATGCGCAGAACAACCAGACCTCGGCCTTTGACCCTTTATGGGTATCTCCCTACCTTATAGTATAGGAACACTTGACTTGGAGGATTTGAAGGATCCCTATTCTCAACTTCTATTGTTTCAAAATGTGAGAACCTGATAATGAGGGGTTATTTGGATGCCTAACCCTGAGATCCTACCTAGACTAAAAAAAATCCTTAGGCACCTCCTGTGGAGGAAAATTTAGTGCATTCCTAGAAAATTTTTAGATGGAGTGGGATGAGAGATTGGGGTCATGGACCAACCTCGTTTGAATTAAATTGGTGTGGATAATTTCTAAAGTAGTAGTCAGATCTTTCAAAGTTCCTTTAAGTACTTTGTGTGTACTTTAAAAAAGAAATCTTACTTTGACCTCCACTATTCTAATAGAAACTATGTGTGTGATGAGTGTCTTTGTGTGCAAGAAAGTGAAAAGTGTGCAAAATATTTTAAATAATTTAAGTGTAAGATTGCAGCATGTGGACTTCATGTGGTCCTTACAAATATTCTTACCTACCTTACTATGTTTCTTTGGTACAACCTTGCGGAATATTTAAATCCCTAGAGAACTAGCAATGTGGACATATGGGTCTGTTACTTGATCTTTTAAACTTTCCTAGAGTATTTTATAGAGAAAGAAAGCTTTCTAGAAATTATCCTAATATTGCAAACATGTGGGCATGTATGGGCCCTTACAAATCATTAAGATGGTTTCCAAAACTAAGAGGTACCCTAGGGGTTTTTTTCCTCTCCTAATTATTTTTAAGGGAGATGAAATTTCCTTTCAACCACATTTTCTGATTCTCGAGATCATATTTGGGTAAAAGGGAAAACCATACTTGAGGGTTAAAATTGATTTCTAGTCCCAAATTAGTTTATTTGTATTTGAAAAAACAATAAATATAACTCAAAGTTCTAAATGTCATATGAGCCATCCATGTGACAACAAAGCAAAGAGAAGCATTGTGACTCTTTTTACTCTTATGTTATTATGTAAGCTAACCTTATTTATGAGAAAGGACTCTAAGTGAAGTGTGATTACTTTACAAAGTGAAAGAAATTAAAATTTGAAGGCAAGGGGCCCTCAAACCACTCATAAAACCCTTACAATTTGCCAAAAACTGAACTTGTGTGCGGGTTGTAGTTCTGGCATTCATGCTAAGAATGTAGAATGCACACAATGCATGGGTTTATGAAGTTTGTTTCATGCAAGGAGCACAGAATGTGCAGAATTCACGTATGTGTGCCTCGAAAGCCGCACACTGGATATCACACGTCGGGAAAGAAATTTCCAAATGAAATTATCTTGCCTTGGCTCTGAATTCTGACATTGGAAGGTTGGATTAGGATGGTTTTGATACCTACATATCCACACAATTAAAAAGAAGTGATCTCAAGACTTAAATAGGGAGGAATTTGATTCACAATCCCTAGTATGGTTGCCAATCTGTTGTGTTGGTTTTGCCGCATGGGTGAGAAAAAACACAACGCTTACTTGACTAATTAAGTCATCTAATCAAGACAGAGGTTTGTGAGATGATTATATAACCAAACACACATGAAACAAGGAAATAGAAAATAAAAATAAAAATAAATAGATGTTAGAGAAGCTTGCAGGAACTAGAACCATGAAAACAAAAAATGGCAATCATATAGCTACCAATGGATCAATGTATTGATAGGCTAGCATCGTAGAGAAAGGAAGGGACTTATGAATCCACTCTTCCTCCTTGGGATGGATCTTGATTTCCCTAATAGAGATCTCTTCTCTTCATACAATGGAAAGTAACAATGGTGAAGAAGTACAATTCCAATCCTCTCAAGAGGTGAGTGGAATGGCCCTTGCCATAATGCTTGAATGATTCAAAGAGAAAAGAGTATTCTCCAAGAATAATTCTTGCAGCATAACTATACCTTGAATTTATTATTTTTCTAGCACACCCATGGAACATATTTATAGTGTGCACATATTTATAGTGTCCATTCATGGAAAGATACAACTGGTTCATAGTGTGAATACAAGGCCTTTTAGGGAACTTCCTATCCCTTGACCAAACTCCAAGCTAGATTTCATTCAGATCTGAGTATCAAATTGTGTTGGGGGTCGGACTGGAAGTGGTTGAGAGGCCGACAAGATTCATACATGTGACGTTCATGAGAAGTGCATGGATTTTCTCATAGACAGTCACACATCTTGCGCATTCTGCACAAAATGCATGATTAGGGTTGTGTTGACCTGTGCATTTTGCGCACAGTGCACACACTTCCTTTGGTGAATTTGTGCACTTTGATTTTTGAACCAAGTATATATTTTTATGCCTTTTTGATGTATTTTGGTGTTGTAGGTGTACTAATTGTTGTTGGAATTGATGTCTTTCTTCAACCATTATGTGCAATGTTGTGGATGATTTTTCAGTGATAACACTCTTCTTACAAATTAATTGTGGGAGACCCAACCCTCATTTGGGTTCCAAACAACATACTAGTTCTTGATAGGAACTACATTAATAACTTGGGTAAACCTCGAAATGGTCAAGTCCTAAATCAGATTGATAACCTGGAAAAAACTCATGTTTTGAGTCTAAAGAAATAAGAGTCATTGGATTAGCATAGTGAATAGATCCTAGCCCTCCATTGGATCTAGTTATGGAGCATGTAGAGTATGCACCACGAATAAAAAATGAATGTTGATTCATCATAGGGAGACTATGGTGGGTTATAGACCATTGGATTCATCATTGAGGATGCGAGAAGAGTCCAAATACACCTAGGAACCAATGCCTTCATAACCGTTGGATACATAATGAAAATTTGTTCTCAGTCGTAGATCATGATGGCAAGTTTTATCAGAGTCCTAGAGTTGGAGCAGCCCTGAATTCCCAAAGTAGAGGCGTCCCAAAAGGGGGATTTCAAGGGAAAATCTGGTTCTTCCATCGGGGAACAACATATTAATAACCTTCATCATAGATCATCATAGGTCTCATTTAAGTGGGACTAAGAGAAGAGATGATGTCAGCATGATTTTTCATGATGACATGGATTAGTAGTGTGTCCAGAGGACAACACATGCTAGCCTTTTATTGAAGGAAGGACCAAGGGGTAATCCTTTTCATATCGTATGTTATAACATGTGTCACCAAAGCTAAACTATCCTATCCATGAGATAGAGAAATCATGACCGTTCTTCAGAGGAGGTTGTTCAAAGTTATCATAGATACTGGGAAAGGATTGACTCTGATGGGAGTACTCTGAGGTTAAATATGGTCTTTTGATCTAAGGGTGACTGCGATAAATTTTGGTCTTTGATATGTGTTGACGGGCGAAATTGACCGTCCGTCAACTGGGAGAGTGGAACCGGTCTGAGGTTGTCTAAATAACCCAAGCCGTTTGGAATGGACCACCCTGACGAGTTTAACGACTCCGTTGGCCGCTCTAAGGTCTTCTGTGAAAACCAGAGAGAAATGATCTGAGCTAAGAAATCTAACTAAAGATAAATAAACAAACTAAACTATAATTAAATACAAGAAAGTAACTAAAATAAAGGAAACTAGAAACTAATAAAACAAACTAAACT
>SNQJ01S0149602.1:0-15680 GCA_010110895.2 Picea sitchensis | reverse complement strand
AGGCCTGGCATCTAAGGAAGACGTATGAGTGGTTTGGGTCTTCGTCCATCCATCGAGAGTAATCGACTTCCTTTTCCACTGCTTCATTAGCTAGGCTGTCTGCTACTCGATTGGCCTCTCTCTTCACATGGGAAGGCACGATACTGAGAGCTGGAGTAATGAGGTTTTTGAAGTCTTCTAAAAGTCCTGAAAGTCGCCAGCTTGGTGAGATCTTAGAAGGCTCTCTCCCATGCAGAATCATGGTGATAAGGTGGATGACAACCTATGAGTCTCCTTCCAGAACTATACTACGATGGCCCCTTTCCAATGTAGCCTGTAGTCCTCTCAGTGCGCCCATGAGCTCAGCCACATTGTTTTTCGTTTCTCCTAGGAAGCCTATGAATAGTCCCATAAGCTTTCCTTCTGAGTCTCTGGCCACTGCTCCCCACCCTGCTGTTCCCGGGTTGCCTTTGGCTACTCCATCAAAGTTGATTTTGATGAAGTGGCTGTGCAGGGGTGTCCAAGAGGAGGGGCTGGTTTGGGTGGGTTTGTTGGTCCGCTTGACTTGGTGAGTGGAGAGAAGGGGTTGCCACTGTTTCATGATACACTGCTCCTCCGGTGTGCAATTGAGGTCTTCCAGACTCCAGGGGTGGCATCTGATTGTTTCCTTGATCAACGCCCTGATGGTCTCCCATGTGGCTTCGGGTGGGCAGGCTTGCGAATGAAAAATTCTTTTGTTTCTTTCCTTCCAGAGTTGCCAGAGGATGAAGCCAGGTAAGAGCTACCAGATGTGATTTAGGAGCGTGATTTTGTAGGAGCTGCTATCCCAATGCTCGATTGTTTCATTTATGCTGCCTCGGTGTTGCCCGGACTTGCGCATGGTTTGCGCACTTTGATCCCAGACGCTTTGGCTGTAGCTGCATCCATTGAAGAGATGTTCCTTGGTTTCCTCCTGTTGACGACAGAGCACGCATAGATAGGGTCCGATGAAGCCTCTTTTCCTGAGATTGTCCCATGTGAGAGCCCTGTTGTGCACTATTAGCCATAGAAATGTGGAAACCTTAGGCCATAGTGCTGAATTCCACACCTTGTTCCAGATGGCCTCTTTGTTTTCGAGTTGGGGATGACTGTGGATGTTGTAGGCTTCCTTGATCGTAAAGGTCCCAGTGGTGGAGTATCCCCATCTCAAAATGTTTTCCCCTTCTCTGATTGGAATCTTGCGTTGTTTGGCTTGATTGTGCCAGCTTCCTAAATTGAAGTTTTCAGGGACACCAAGGTCTTGGTGAGAGATTTTCCAATGGCGCCAGTGCAGGTGCTACCCTTGAGGTTGCCAGAGGTCCTTGACTTTGAGGGAGGTTTGCGGGTCAATGGTGTCTCGAAGTGCAGCTAGGTATTCTGAATCATTTAGCGGTTTGAATTGCTGCCAAGAGTCTTGCCAGAGCAGGGTGCTTTCCCCGTCCCTGATCTCCCAGAAGGTGTGGTTCTGAATTAAGGTGCGGTTGTGCCAAGAGATGTTCCAGATGTTGGAGCCTTGGAATCTAGCATTGTGCCTGATCAGTTGATTGTCAGGTGTTAGTGGAGCATATTTAAGCCTCCACATGCGCACCCAAGATGATGCAGGTTCCTTTAGCCAGCGCCACCATATTTTGGCGCCCATAATTTGGTTGAGTTTCCCCGGATCTCGTAGGCCTAAACCGCCTTGACTTTTTGGCATGCAGATTTTGTCCTAGCTTACCAGGGCCCACTTTTTGTTTTACTGATGGCCATGCCAGAGGAAATTGCGCTGTAAGGTTTTGATGGCCTTTATGACGTGCTGAGGAGCGGCTAAAAACGTGAAGAGATAAGTGGGGAGGGCTTGCAGGACCGATTTAAGGAGAACTAGCCGGGAGGCTAAGTTGAGGGGTCTGAAGGTCCAGTTACTGAGTCGGTTGGAGATGGAAAGGATAAGGCTTTCCCAGGAGATAGACCTGGTGGCTGCACTTGTGAGGGGGATGCCTAGGTAGTTGGACGAAAGGGAGCTCCTTGGTATGCCGAGGAGTCTGGAGATGTGCACCTGAACCGGAACTGGGGTATTGAAGAAGTAAAGCTTGGATTTGTCCAGGTTCAAAGACATGCTTGAGGCTTCCATGAAGTTGGAGAGGATGGCGTTGAGAGAGAGGGCTTCCCTTGCCGAGGGGGATTTGAGAAGGAGCGTGTCATCTACAAACTGACTGTGGGAGAGGGCTGGTTGAAAATTGTGAAGAGGTAGACCTTTGAGGGATTTATCTGTGATGGCTGCCGAGATGGACCTGCCTAAACCTTCTGCCATAAGCACAAAAAGGAAGGGTGAGAGGGGGTCACCTTGATGGATTCCTCGAGAAGGTGAAAAGGGCCCAGATGGAACGCCATTGACTAAAATGGAGAAGAAGGTGGAGGAAATGAGGTTGAGGATCCAGCTGATCCAGTTCTGATCAAAGCCAAAGGAGTTGAGGACAACTTTGAGATATTGCCAACTGGATCTGTCAAAAGCTTTGGAGAGGTCCAATTTAATTAACATACCTGGGGTTTTGGAGGTTTTGAGTGAGTGGATGACCTCATGCGCCAATATGATGCTGTCCGTGATTTGCCTTCCTTCCACGTACCCTGACTGTTCCTTGGAGATGACATGAGGTAGTATTGGTTTCAGCCTATTAGCGATAACCTTTGTGATGATTTTGTAAATCACATTGCAGAGAGCGATAGGCCTAAAGTGCTTTGGAGTGGTGACTCGCTCTTCTTTGGGAATGAGCGTGAGGTAGGTAGCGTTTAGAGATGGAAGAACCACGCCCGAAACTCTGGATTCCTCTACCACTTCCCAGACGTCCGTTTTGACCAGATCCCAGCAGTGATGGAAGAAGTCCGTGGTGAACCCATCAGGGCTTGGGGATTTTCCTGGGGGCATATCTCTTACAGCTTGGTCCACTTCCTCCTGAGTGATAGGCCTTGTGAGGGTGGTATTTTTCTCCGGAGTTACTAGGGTCGGAATGTGTTTTGTAATTATTTGTATGGATTCGGTTCTGTGCTCCTGTGTTTCTGTGAGAAGGTCACGATAGAGGCGGATAAGCTTGGACTCTATCTTAGCGTGCTCCATGATTATGTTTCCTTGGTCATCTTCTAGGTGCGTGATTCTATTGACATGCCTGCGATGCATCACTGTCCTATGGAAGAATTTGATATTCCTCTCCCCTTCTTTCATCCATTGCACGCGGGATTTTTGCTTCCATAGAATCTCTTCCTATTTTTTTCTTTCCTCCAATTGTTCACGTAGATTCTCTTCCTCCTTCATAAGATCGGTAGTCCTGGTGCCTGAAATGAAGATTTTCTGGATCTCCTCTACCTATTTTTCTATGTTTTGAATGCTTTGGAAGATGTTTCCGAAGCAGTTCTTGTTCCATTGCTTCAGCAACACCTTGAAGTTTTTGAGTCTTTGCTGAAATCTATACATGCTTGAGCCATGATTTATTGCTGCCTTTGACCACCATTCCTTGGCTAGGTGCTGGAAGTCCGGATGAAGGAGCCAGAATTTCTCGAAGTGAAATGGCTTGAATTGTGGCGTGTCTTGCATGTTCATGCTGAGGATAAGTGGTCAGTGATCTGACCCAGCTCTGGGTATAATAAGGCTTTCCAGTTGTGCGCCCAATTCCATTAGTTCCTCCGAGACCAGGAAGCAGTCCAGCCGGCAGGTTATGTGCTGGGCTCCCGATCTACGATTCGACCATGTGAAAGTGCCATTGCTACTTTCTATATCTACTAATTTGAGATGATCAATGAGGGTTTTGAAATTACTACTGTCTTTCTCCAGCTTCTTGGTGCCTCCCATTTTTTCCTCTAGTGTGAGGATCATATTGAAGTCTCCTCCAAGGATCTAGTTGTGAGTGGACACCAGGGTTTTGATAAGCTCTAGCCTTTGCATGAGTTTGTCCTTTTCCGGATGACTTTGGGGGCCATAGACATTCGTGATGTTCCCCTCCTGGTTCGAGCCAATGGACTGGAAGCTCGCCGTGAGCAAGCCTACAGTTGAAAAGGGGTTGTAGACACGTATGTTAGCAGGGTTACAGAGGATAGCGAGTCCTCCTGAGGCACCTGCGACATTTGTGGATATGAAGTTGCAATCTCTCCAGATACGCTGAAAAATGATTTCTGCCTCTGCTCCTGCACATTTGGTTTCTTGTAATAGGAGCAGATCTGGATTCTCGGATTTTATGCACTCTCGGAGGGTCCTTTGCTTGGACCTGCCGTTTAGTCCTCTGATGTTCCATGTAAGGATTTTCATCATTGGGTTGATGATGGGGTTTAGAGGTATACCTTCGAGATCTTTTGGATTTGTCCAGAGTTTATCATGAGGTTGTCGGCCTCCCTGATCAACTGTTGTGCCGTTTTCCGCCCTCTTCTCTTGTTTTCTCGGGGAACTTTCTTTGAGTCGAGTTGCTAGTCCGAGGCTATACCTAGCCGTGCAGAGGAGCCTACTGAGGAGTTGAGGAATACTTTGTGTACCTTGCGCAGCTGCTCTTCTGGAAGGGTTTGCAGGTTTTTCTGATTCAGGGCTTCTTCTAGCTTTTCCAGATCTATGCCGACGAGATCCCTTTCGTTCAGCTGCATTGGGGTGTCCCCTTATCCGTCACCTCTATCCTCCACTTGTGCTTCCTGGCTTTGGGGCGGAGGGGATGGATTTGAAGGGTTGTCCTGTGATGGCTTCTGATTTGTAAGCGGATCTTGAACTTCTTCCTCCTCTGGCAGGTGCTTTAGGATTTCATAGGAGTTTCTTGTTTCTACAGTCTACTTCTGCTCTTGGATTTGTCTTTTTGGTGGATTTCACTTCTTTGATGGGACAGTGGTGAATCCATCTTTTTGTGTCAGCTCGCTTGTTTTGGCAGAGGTTTTGGTGAGAGGGAAGTCTCTGAAGAGGTGGTTGTTCTCGTGACATCTTCTGCAGCGAAAAGGGATGTGTTCATAGTCCAGGGTTTGCTTCCAGTCCTCGTCTTGGTATTCCAGGGTGACTGATCCAGGGAGCGCCTTAGAGATGTTCATGTAGACGCAAATTCTGGCATAGGAGGTGTATTTCTGGTGTTTGGTTGCTTCGTGGAGCCTAGAGATGCTTTCATGTAGACGCATATTCTGGCATAGGAGGTGTATTTCTGGTGTTTGGTTGCTTCCGAGGCTTTCACATACTGCCCTAGGGTGTTCCCTATACCCATCAATATCTATTCCAACTAGAACTCTTGGGGTAAAGAGTACAAGCGGATCCACACTAGGGCCATGGTAAAGTCTTCTTTATCAGGGCTGAATCTTTCAGTCCAGAAGCGGAGAAATAACCCTGCCTAGTTGAAGAAATACGGGCCATTCTCGAAAATGTGGTCCTTGTCTTGTAGGTTATACAGTATGATTGTGAAGAAGACTTTGGAGCTGAGTTGGAATTCGTAGTCCCCTTTGGGGTTCAACAAGTGTTTGATCCATTTGTGGAGATCCCGCTCTGTAGGCCATAATCCTAAAAAATTTCCTATGAGTGCGTGTTCCATCATGAACTAGGTGTGTTCCCCAAACCTGGTTGAACTAATGAGATATCATCTTGCGCCTTATCAAGTCAGTATACATTTACTTGGTTCCCATCCTTTGTGCGGCTTGGTTTGGGAGGTTCATGCCTCAGCGCCTGTGTCCATGTCCTTCCCGAGGCCGATTTCTCTGGCCAGCAGCTACTCTCGAATTTGTTGCGGCGGCTCAAAGGCCGGCGAGCCAGTTCTACGCCAGACGGCTATTCAAGGGCGATGCTTATGGTATGAGGGGCTGCCTCCGCTCCTTATTGTGAAGCCGCTGAGCTCCTCGACAGGGTTGCTACAGGGCGCAGACTTCACCTAACTGCGGATCACCATATGTTCCAAGTACGTACGCCGAGGGATTAGGTTTCTCGCCAAGTGATCAGAGCATCTCGCTTGCGCTAATATTTGGAAATTTATTATTATTAACAAAAGTCTATTTTAAACAATATTAACAACTTGTCTTATTAACATAGCATCGAACTAAATTTGAAAAAAATCATATCTATTCGATGATCCATCAATCAAAATCAAATCCAATTGAATCTTAAACCATAACGAAAATTGATTTATCACCAAAAAAATTATATACAAATGCTTTTTTGAACAGTAGGTGGAAATATGCGGCCACAGAGTGTAATTATAAAATGAGTGAAAGTTCTTTTACTCAAATAAGAAGTATCGAGACTATGTCACTTTTGAGTTGATACTGTAGTTGCACTACATTTTTTTGAACAGGATTGAACCTGTAGTTCGTCATTTTGTCGCTAGTTGCACTTTGCATTCTCACTGCTGAGTTTTTACACTTGGTTTTCCAAATCGTGGATTTTGGATTGCAACCTTTGGACATCCAAGTAGTATCTCTCAAACCACAACCCACACCGACGTATAAGGTTGAGCAAATGTTGAGCAATCGAGGGTTTCATGATTCACCTAGGTTCCATTGGGTGGTTCAATACTAGGGAAGTCAAGGTTATCCCACAAGGAGGTAAACTCTTGACAAAATCATAAGGAGGTTTGTTACCACGTTCCTGAGTAAGGATACCTTCGGCGAGAAAACATTCACGTCCGACCGAGTCTCACGACTACCTATAGGCTCGGGATTTGCACAGGGGTTTAGGTTTATTCCTCGCCATGCAGTAAATGGAATCTTTGCATTTTTCTTGCCTCTAGAATTAGCACTAGTCTTTGCTTTAGTCTTTTGGTTGTAGGCTTAGTAACTTCATCCTTTTTAATCACAGCCATAGGCAAAATCATAGGTGACTCGGGTTTAGTTTTGGGTAGAAAAACGTTATAAGTCACAGTGGGAATAGGTTGGGTTTTGGTCACCATGGGCTTATCAACCGGTGGAGGGTTAGATTCTTCAAAGCCATTAAGGTCGAAAATTATGCCAAGAATCACGGCTGTAACCCCAATTCGCAAACCAAATACCATTAATCAACCCTAAAATGGAAGAGGTCAGTATCGCCTCGGCTACTGCACTTTAGCCATTTTGAAAAGGAATTCTATGTAGATAAGTATACCAGTTTGAAACCCATAAAACCATTAATAAACGCAGTGAAACAAGAAAATGAACCCGCACCTACCCTCACAAGTAACCACCGTTTGATAATCATCGTGAGATCATACCACGGAAAGTTTCAACATTTTGCGTGCAAACCGTCGCTAGAGGTCACCGTGGCGATATTGAACAAGAATGTCCACGGACATCATCTACCTTGCAACTTTTCACCATTTTTGCCCGCGGATGCGTGTTGGTTGCCAAGCTAAGAACTGCTCAGCGATTTCAAGTTGGGCATCTCCAATTTTGGCTCGGCACCCATCGAATGATAATGCAAATTGCCGATCCACAATGAAGTTATAACCATCGAACTTCCTTAATGAAAGCAAGCCACAAATCTCGAGATTTTCCAAGTCACTATATGCACCATCAAACATTAATGCTGCTTGGCACCTATTGGGCTCGGCCCTTATGATAGGATCCATGACTTTTGCGCATGGTGGGGTTTGAACTTGAACAAAACAAGTAATGTGGCTCAAAGAGGCAAGTGATTAACTGTGATGGGGCGCATGGTTATGGTGGGATTACCAACGGCCATGCGCTAGTGTTAAGGACTCCAGTACAGTGTCGCTTCATCCATAATCACAATCATTTAAACCATAATGCATCACGCACCAAGCCAGTACACCATATCAACGTTCCATTCATCTGAAATAGAACCAACACCATGTGTTATAATCATGTGCCAAGTGTACAGTTTAATCCAGTATGAAATCCAATATCAACCAACGATTCGCCGTAATAATTCAAACGCTTTATACCGTAGGCTAATTCAATCATGCTAATGCATAGTTTGAAACTATTGATCGCTCAATGTAATATCAACTCACAAAACAATGCAACGAACATCGATTATAAAATTGAAAACCCAAAAGATTAATCAATGAACCTTTGTGAAAATCAAACCAATGTCATCTCTCAAATCAACCGTATAATATTACCAATTCATTTGTTACACATTCAAATGTTTATATTTCAAAAAACTTTGAAATATAAACATTAGAACATTGCAACCAAAATCTCATATAATCACCGAGTCAAAATATCATAGTAATAAGGATCAAAAACATAGTAAGACCAAAATCAATCATGAACTTTATAGAATTGAATGTAACCAATAAATCTTCAAGCTCAATGGCTTAGTAATCAAACGTATTCAAATGCGTAATCAAGGTAAGAGTAGGCCAAAGGACAAAAGTTTCTTGAAAAATATTTTGCAATCATTTGATAAACCAATGGTCAAGGTTCTTCGAAAAATCAATAAAAGACGACGACAACCCAAAAAAAATGAAAGAGGTGTTTTTCAATAATCTCGGGCCAGGAAAACTGAATCGAAAACCAAATTGCAATTGTCGATAAATGAAACAAATTTCTAGAAGCACAATGCATCGACGATGATTTGTCGCTAATGAGACAAGGGGTGTAGGCAGTTTTTTTAAGAGCAATTAAAAAGAATGAATTATTGCCAACAATGGCGCATACACGCTTAGGAGAGAAGCAGCTTATCTCCTCACAAGTTGTTCAGATCAGGACAGAAAGAAAAATTCGACTTAAAACAACAACCAGAAAAATCGTACTCATCATCATCTACTATCTTTTCCGGCAAGTTTCTTTAAAAGATGCAAACCAATAACAGCCTTAAAGATCAACAAGTCATGATTTTAAGGATAAAATATCTTCACATCAAGTTTGGCATGGCCACCGGCCGCCAAGAAAATCCATAGCCCTCGGATAGGGTTGCCTATTTAATCCTTAATTTCATCGCCTTTATCTCGCCAAGAAGATCTAGATTAGAATAGAGGACTTTAAAAGAGGTTTCATAATTTTACGCATTTTCATTTACCCGACATTGTTTACCGCCAAAGAAGCCCGCTCAAGCATCGACGGTTGTCTTGGAACCATGTTGTACTTGTCAGCCAAATGGACCTCGTTTCAAGAGATCCCTGCATGAAGTTTACAAACACTTCCCGCCAACCTTATTAATATTTTTTTTCTCTCAGAGATAAATATAGTGACGTCGGTAAATCTTGATATTTTCTCGCATTTTTCAGGACCTCATCAAAAAAAATTATTTTTATTTTTTAAAATGTCTTTAATTCGTCTCCATAAATGCTTCATTTCAAAACAATCCATTTCTGATTGTGGAGAGATCCCTTTGAGTCATTCCCTTTACGTAAAAGGGACAGCCGTAAAAGATAAAGATGATCACAACAAACTTAACTTAGAGATTGAAATTAGTAGACTTCTTTTAAACAACATTTTCCAATATCATTTTCATAAATATAAATCGCTGATGTTTGTACAATCTTTCGTGGTTATTTCAAATAAGAGACTTTTCATGGTCTATGTCCAATGGTTCGGTGTATAAGCATGCATATGTTTCCAAAACACACCAAACTTGACTAATCAAATCAAAATCATAAACCAAAACAAAGGCAAAAAATAAAACAAAAATATTAATATAGCTAAAGTAAAAATCGCAAAGTATCTTTTCGGCTCGCCATTCAACGTAGGTATCAAGTCAGCCTTCAAGACTCGGCAAGGAAAGGAACTAGGGACCCAACTTTCAAAGAATCAAATGTCCCAAGCTACAATTTTGAAATTTAGTGTGTTCACCCTTCCTTCGTGGTTTGTCCCACCCTTTAAGATCTAGATCTTCAACTTCAAAATTTCTATCGTATGTAATTAGAATCGAACTTCGCCTTTTAATCACTTTGCTCGATGTTGATCCACTTATCGCCAGTCTTTGGGTTCTACCTCTTCTAACTTCATCAAAGCATTAATAATGACTTTCTAAAGGGGACATTCTTCTTATTGAACTTTTTGTGAAAATTGGAGCCAAGGAAGAAGAATATGAGGTGGAAAATGGCTTCTCCGGCCATAAACGAGGAAGAAGGAGAGTTACCTATAGCATCTTTGGGTGTTATCCTATCAGCCCATAGTGCATTTGGCAGTGCATTGTGACAGTTTTTTTGATTTTCAGCCATGGTTCTCTCGATAATCTTGATCAAGTTCTTGTTGGTTGATTATGCTAAGCCATTACCCTAAGGGTAGTAACTCGAATAATTTAAGCTTTATTCCTTTTCTAAGGAAAACCACTCATCTCAAGAGAGGAAAAGTATGAAGCGCTGGCTCAAAGACTAGACAATCACGTATGCCAAAACGGGTAATGATAGGCGAGTTAAGAAAAGCAATCACCTAACTTGTATTAACAATGCCTAGCCGAATGACTTCAAACCATCGAAAGTAAAGTAATCGCTATCGCCACAATATAATTTGTGTTGTTGTGGAGGGATGGAGGGTTAATAGGACCAATGATAATAAGGCCCCATTGTCGGAAAGGAGAATCGACCGCGGACGGGTTGCAAAGGGAAGGTCGGTTTTTAACGCCCTGATGCTTTTGACAAATGATACATTTCTACGTATGCTCAGTGCTACGCATTAACCGCTCTTTAACACTTTATGAGCAAGTGGTATCACCACCGGCGACCACCTCAGACGTAACCTGCTAAGACTTTTCCACGCCTTTCTCAAGACAACGACATCAATATGCCATCAAACAAGTGACTTAAACAATATACCGCATCCGATGAAAGGAGGCTGGACTTTAGTCTCCAAAGCTCTTTGTGGGTCAGATGATGGGGTGGTGTTGGATCCATGCTGAAGTATAGTGTATGGCCATCGGCCATACCAAGAACTTAAGAGGTTTTGAGTACAGCAAATCAAAATCTGATCATGTCGTTCTAAGTCCGACGGTCACCAACTCTTTGTCGCTCATCAGACAACTACCAAATTACACAACCCTTTGCCTCGCTAACTGAGTCAAGTGATTTCTAAGTCAAACTCCCCGCAAGGAGGGACCCGTCATCGCTTTCTCCCAACTCTTTTTCACTAACAAATTCCTAACTACAGGGTATGTGGACAATGACCTTGGGCCTTGACTTCAAAAGATAAGATCGAAATGCTTGACTGCCTTGAAGATGACGTAGTTTGCCGACATCGACAAATTTGTAGCTACAATTCTGCAAGACCTTTGAAAGAAGAGCTCATAGAGGTGATGGGTACTTTGTTGTTTTCGGTGTTTTTTTGAGTTAGAACCGCGACATAGGAACCATCAGAGGCAAAAGTATAAAGTATAAAGTCTTGAGAGAAATCAAGGCCAAGCAGACTCCGGGAGCATCAATTATGGCCTCTTTATATCGTAAAAGCGTGGTTTTCAATTGGTCCCCAATGATATTGGGTATATTTCTTAATCAGATTGAGAGGTCCCATTCCATTTTGGAGAAACTGGGGACTAATCTTCTCACAAAATTGATCTCGCCTAAGAAGGACCGAGGGGATTTCGAGGTAGGTGGGGGGTTGAAATACACTTGTGTCCTCTCTTGATCAATAATCATTCCATCACTGCACAATGAATCCTAGTAATTTTTCCTATTCTACTACAAAGATGGACCTTTTGGGTTCAAGGAGATGCTCTAGCCATCGTAGCAGAACAACTTGTAAGTGTGTTAGATGATCGTCTTTGTTTTAGAATAAATGGTTACATCATCTAGGTAGAATACCACTGAAAGCATTTGATCAAGCCCCTAAAAGCAATATCCATTGCTCTCCAAGGTAGCAATCATATTAATCAATCCAGGTATTTTGGCGGAGCAGCATAAGTATACCTTTACCTGGTACCTAAGGTAGTTTTCTGTCCCGGTTCCGCCAGGGAGACATTAAGACTTCATTGTATCCAGAGAAACCATCTAATAAAGATAGCCTTTTCCTCAAAACCGTGATACTTGTTGAAGTATCTGTTCCATAGGAGGACAGGATAATTATCTTTATCGAACGCTTTGTTGAGGTTTCTAAATTCCATTAATAAAGTCAATTTCTTTTCTTCCGCGACCGGATGAGATTGATGCACCACTGAGTATGTCTAATGAAAAAATTATTTTCTCAGACCCTAGGAGCTTTATTCACCTCTTTTTGTACCTACGGCTCTAGTCAATACTTTTCCATTTTGAAAGGGCAAGGTTTAAATTTCATTAATGACATGTTGTATAATGTTAGGATTGAATGTCTTAAGATATTCGTAAGTCCAAGAAAAGGTCCTTAAATTATTTTAAATAATTTAACAAAAGCATCTTTTCCTTGTTTAGAACATCCCAAGCCTAAGTTGATACACCGAGGGTTTTCGCTAGTTCCTAAATTGATTTTTTTCATAAGTTAATGAGGAACCGTTGGTTTTGGTAATTGACCGCTTTTTTGAATTTATCTTCAAAATCTCATAAAACTTTTCTAATCTAGCAAAATATTTGGGTAAGGAATTTACCATGTCCTATAGAGCTTCAAGAGATTTAGGATTAGGTATTACAGTAAAGTCACGCAAATTATCATCATGCGTTTGCTCATCTATCACAAATTGGCCTTGGAAGGTTTCCCTTTCCATGTAGAAAGTTAATGTAACCGTTGATCATCACAATACCTTCAGCTTCTGATATTGTCCGGGACATGGTCTAAAACAATAGCCCATGGAGAATGCTACGGACATGCTTCTGCAGGAAGAAGTTTGAGGCAACATTTTGAAGCAAGTAGATCCTCTTATTTCGACCAGGAATGGAATCTCTATATTGAAAGCGTAGTACCATGTTTATTAAACCCATACCGATCGATAACATTTGAGATGCTGGAGACAAGAAATAGAATCTTTTACCTGTATAACCACTATTTCAGATTCGCCGAATACAACTAGATTCTCAATGTGCATGTCTAAGGTTTTTGTGAGACCTTGTAATAAAGCCCCTCATATTCCGTAATGTTATTAGTACATTCAAATTCCGTTCTACAAGCCAATAATGTTTTATTACCCGCCGGATCAATAATGATGCAAAACGCACACCTTCTTTTGACTTGGAACCGCCGAAATACAAAGACCAAATTTGATTTCATTGGGCTCACCGGATTGTTTGATAGAATCGCTATTACATGTTAAGATTCTCAACTGTTGTTCTCGATTGTTGATAGGTGAAATTTCAGCGAAATTTTCGGAATAGGGTGTCTCATCCTCGACTTCAAATGAATCTGTTCTAGACGTATGGTTCATTAGCTATTCAAGTTTGTTACCGTGAACTTGAGGTAACGCCACGATTCACCCTGATCTTGTTGTTTTGCCATTTTCTGAAGCCATAAATGAGACCAACCAAGGCGAAGTAACCATAGTCAGTTCCGACTCCCCTTAAAAACATACCATATACTGAATTCCACAATTATATCGTCAATAACTTGATGAACCTTAGGTTAGACGATAATATAATCAATACATTTTTAACTCTCGCCTTACAACTTTAACATCCGGCTCGATCAAGTTGTATGATTTTCAAGGGAGATGGTTCTACTTCAACATTAATCTTAATCTAATTGCATCACGCTTGACGATGTCTCGAAATAACCATACAGCTATGCAATTATCATGAATATTTCCGAAAGCAAAAGAAAAGGAGGAACATTCTTGCTAGTACTTAGAGTTGTAGCTTGAGGTTTCCTACTACACTCTTACAAACCACTTTATATTAATTATTTACACTATTTACATTGTTATTTTCATTATTTACAGGAGTTACAGGAAGGCTTCCACTAAAAACAATCTTGAGGATCAAGATTGTTTTAAGGGGAAGTCTCTCATGGAAATTTGTTTTGCACAACCTTGTTACCCTTTGAATTACCATTCTTGCCATTGTTCGAAATATTTTGCAACATCTTCTCAGAACAAAAAATGGAAATTTCCCCAACAACTCATAAATAGAAACAAGAATCTAATTTCTGAAGATCTTCAACAACATCATAATTCATTTTTAGGGCTGGGGCATTTCACTGTTTAGTTTCTTCTGATCTAGAGGGCTTTGGAGGTAAAGTTGTAGTGTTCTCGCTAGGAGGTTTATTCATGGTCTCTCGCTTCCCAGTATTATAAGGTGCATACCAAAGTTAGTTTGAAGATACTATCTGAGAGGTGTCCAAACATATTTGGAGAAGACTCCTCTTCTTGGGTTGTTTCCCACTAACTCCTTGAGGGATGTTAGAGGAACTGTCATCTTGGGTCTCTAGAATTGTCTCAGAGTGCGATTGCAAACCTTCTGCCCAAGCCTCTGTGGTTTGATTAGGCCTCTGGCTTTGGTGGGAAAAGGCTTTCGAAAGGAGGTTTGTAGGGTCCTTTCTCCAAGAGGCTTCCTCGGTCGACCTTTTAAAGTCAACGACTTGATTAGACAACTTTTATACAACTTTGGTTAAATTTTCCAAACGAAGTTTCTTGCCAGGTCTTGTTTCGTGTAGGTCTCCGAAGAATTTCAATCGTTGGAAGAAGAAACACCGGGCCACTATTAGAAGAATCCTTAAGACTAAGAATGTCTTTTCAATTTGAGTAGCCTCTCAAAGGCTTCTAACAACATGGCTTTTTGGATCTTTCACCCAAATAGCTATACTCTTATGTAAAGCTTTAGTGTGGTGTTAATAGCAAGACTCCTGTGCATAGAGTCCTAGGATTCTATCTCTTAAGTGTTAAAACTAACTTTTCTTTGTATCTTATTTTAAGTTTGAAAGATCCATGACTAAGACTTCGTGGAGGTTTTCCATCTCCAAATTTTTCCAAAAAGCATGACTCAAATTCTTCCTGTGACATTATAGTGTGAGGTCACTGAAAGTACCAAGTGGATGCATTACCCTCAAAGGTGTAAGGAACAACCTACAGACTCGTGGTGAAATATGTACACGTAGTGTAATATAAATCGAGTGAAAGTTTTACCAAATGCTAGCTATTTGAGACTATGTCAATTTTGAGTTGACAATTGCTTTGTAGCAGACTCGACATTTTTGAACAGGATTGAACCGGTAGTTCGTTGCTTCTTGTCATTGGGTTGCACCTTTGCATTCTGACTAGTGAGCTTTGCCACTTGGTTTTCCAAATCGTGGATTTTGGATTGCAACCTTGGGACATCCAAGTAGTATCTCTCTAACCATAACCCACACTGATCGCAAGGTTGAGCAACAGTTTGAGCAGTCGAGGGTTTCGATGATTCACCGAGGGTTCCATTAGGTGGTTCAATACCAGGGAAGTCAGGGTTATCCCACAGACAAGGAGGTAAATTCTTGACAAAATCATAAGGAGGTTTTCCGCACAAGCCCTCGGAGTAAGGATACTCTTCGGCGAGAAAACGTTCAATGTCTGAATCAGATTCTTCGCTGACCACGATAGGATCTGATTTGGCAGGGGGCTTAGGTTTATTCCTCGCCATGCAAGAAATTAACCTTGCATTTTTCTTGCCTCTAGCATTAGCACCAGAATTTGCTTTAGTATTTTTGGTTGTAGGCTTAGTAACTTCGGCCTGTTTAATCACATCCATAGGAAAAATCATAGGTGACTCGGGTTTAGTTTTGGGTAGAAAAACGCTATAAGGCACAGGGGGAACAGGCTGGGTTTCGGTTACCATGGGCTTATCAACTTGTGGAGGGTTAGATTCTTCAAAGCCATTACGACTGAGAAAATTATGCCAAGAATCACGACGTAACCCCAATTCATAAACCAACATCATTAATCAACCCCAAATGGAAGAGGC
>SNQJ01S0149601.1:0-23379 GCA_010110895.2 Picea sitchensis | reverse complement strand
GGACTTCCATATATCATTGAAAAGGTCTCAAAATAATATTTCCAAACATGTAACTTGTTATTCCATTTGATTTATTTATGTAGGGTAAAACTTCCCTCAAATATAGGGTATCCAAATTGACCACAAATAATACTTTCAACAATCTCCATCTTTCAATCTTGATCTTTGAAATATGTAGGCTTCTTTACTTGACTGTAGGGGATTCTTAACCACACCTCTGTTTCTTCTTATGGGATTCTTAAAAGAAAGTTCTCATGAGGGATATTCTTAAAGCTATGCCATAAGGGTACCACTTTGGGGACTCCTTCAAGTAAACTCATAAGCTTCTTCATGTTGATCACCAATGACTGACTTTGACTTCAATGACAATATCATTCAACAATATCCCCCTTTTTCATTCATGGAAAACCTCATACTCCCCTTGTCATCATGCTCATGATCTTTCTCTCCCCCTTTGACATTAGTGGAAAAGGGTAACTCTTCTCTTTAGGGATTCTCCCCTGAACTCATGGTTCTCAATAGTATTTCACCTTCATTTTTATAGTCCTTGTATCTCTTTTGTTTGACTTCAATCCTCTTTCTCTCCTCTTTTTCTAGGATGCATATGTTATTTGGTATTCGTATTGTTGTTGCAACCAATATTCTTGAGTCTTCTTCTATGATTTTACATCTTTGGTGATCAAACTTAATATTGTATCCCCGATCACATATTTTATTGACACTACGAAGATTATGCTTAAAATATTCAACCAGTAAGACATTTGTTCCTTTTACATTTTCACTCCAAGGCTCACTACACCTTTTCCAAGTATTTTGACAGAGGATTCATTTCCAAATGAACGCTGCCACTTTTTCCTTTATTTAAGTTGATGAATTTGTTTTGGTCCCTAGTCATGTGTCTTAATCACCCACTATGTATGTAAGATTTCTCTTCTTTATTTTCAACAAGCAGTGTTAATCGACAATCTTCCTTGTTTGAATTCTCTTTCCTTTCCCATATTGTAGTTGGTTTTATGATAGCAGTATATTCTTTCATATTTCTGTAATCTCATGTTTTTTTACCAACATTATTGCATTTTTAGCATACACTTTTATGATCCATCAATGGATCAAATGGATTGCAATTTATGTCGACAAATCCATGAACTTTTCCAGATATACTATTTACGTGATTTTCCTTTGGATATCCATAATCACTTATGTTTCTCATACAAGTGTTTCTTGCATTGATTTTACAGTGAATTTCTTTATGTCCAAAGTTTCTACAAGCATAACAATGACCAAGAAAAATACTCTCATACCAGATAGAAAAGGATCTTCTTGGTGTCTCACCCCTTATGAACGTTGATCTTTTGTTCTAGCTAGAGGTGCCATGTTCTTGTTGTTCTTGAACTCCCTTTTATTTTTTTATTACACTTCTTAAGGCATTTGCATAGTTTCTAGAATTTTCTTCATCTTCCATGTCTATTGTATCCAAATTGTTTTCATATCCAGGTCATGTCTTATCGGTAGGTGATCTCTGTTTTCTAATAATTTCATCTAATTTTTTAGTACTTCTTTCAAATTTATTTTAGTAATTCAAATTTTCCATTGTCAACATCAAATCTTTTCTTGTGTCAGCCATAAATGTATTCCAATATATAGTAAATTGCAGAAGAAAAAATACACAGTGCACAAAAAAATTAGTGGAAATCCAAATGGAAGTAAACAACAGAATTATTTTCTTATATAATAACAAGATTACATTAATAGGAAGCTACAACTTCCAATATTCTCCAGTTTAAACTAGAAGGAGGCACCAACCCCTTGATTTATAGGAACCAACCTAAAGGAAGCTACAACTCACTAGATTCTCTAGTTCCAACTAGAAGGAGGCTCCAACCCCCTTTCCTTTCCCATTCCTTCCACCCTGAAACATGTATATAAAATAATAAAATTATCACGGTCATTGTCAATATCATTAATACATCATCACATCAAACTAGGTCCACATAGATATCCTAGGTCCACACGGTTCCACATATAAAACCCGATAACCACATAAAAACATTTGTCGATATATCCAAGGATACGCCTCAAATCATGTGCCAAAATATCCAAAATATGAGCCTCAAAAACTGGGTCCATAAAGAGATCCTAGGTCTACATGTGTCCACATATAAACCCCCACAACCTAAAACAACATCATGGAAACATCACAACTTCATAGTAGACCATACAACAACATCACAACCTTACAACATCATCACAACCTTATAGCATACCTTGTGAATAAGAAAGACCTTAAGAGAATCCCTTAGAATTCTCTTGCACACCAGTCAACAACCAAAACACCTTGTGCACACCTCATACTTGATCTTTTGCATGGTTTCTCAAAAAATGCAAAATTCTATCCTTTATTTATAATAATTATGTTCCCAAAAAATTAGTTGAGTAGACGTCAATTGTCTGGTTGGATTGTTTGACGAAAAAATTCATATCTCCTCATTCCTAGGGAGTTAGAGGGACTTCCATATACCGCCGGAAAGGTCTCACAATAATATTTCCAACCATGTAACTTGTGATTCCATTGAGTTATTTATTTAGAATAAAAAATCCCTCAAATATGGAGTATCCAAATTGACCATAAATAATACTTTCAACAATCTCCATCTTGTGATGTTGACCTTGGACATCTATAGGCTTCTTCACTTGACTGTAGGGAATTCTTGACCACAACTCTGGGGATTCTTGTGGGATTTTTCAAAGCATATTCCTATGAGGGCCATGCTTCAATCTACGACATAAGGGGACCACTTTAGGGAGTCCTAAAAATAAACCCATAGGCTTCTTCATGTTGATCACCAATGACTAAATTTGACATCAATGACAACACCATTCAATAATTAATAGCTTTGTTCTTGTTTTCATCGATGGTTCCAAGTCAATAGGGCATAAACATTTTTGGTCTGATCCTTTCCATCAATTATTAATAAATTATTTTCATGAACACTTTTATAGATCTGTTCATCGATGAATTGGTCAATCCTCCATCGACACTTTTGGTTGATTCATCCATCTCCCTTTTTAAAATAAGAATCCACATCTGTTGAGCCACATCAACTGGCATGTGTGGAACAAGGTCCATGTGGGTTCCACATGGAAATGATAAGTAACCTTGTGGGTTAATTCTTAATATCTTTAAGCAGTCATATATTCTTTTCTAAAGCTTGAAGTCGAGCATATTAACAGTGAGTGTAAAGCTCTTGAGGTGAACATTTGACATTTAAGCTCAGAATTGAAGTTAGAGGTAAGAACATTGAAAATTTTGTACACCCCACCATCCTAATGATCATTAGGGGGTCAACTATGTTACATAACAATCCACAATTTTCATTTATATTAACTAGTGTATACATAGAAATTCACAAACCAAAGAAAATGAAAAACAACTAGACAACCACTGTTGGTTTATTTTTCTTTTCCTATTCTGTCTGAGTTTATTGACCCAGGGTTCATGTATGTTTAGGTTTCCAGCAAAGGCTCTAAAACTATCGACCCTCCTAGTAAACCAGAAGTCAATGCAGTGCACAGGGTGCACTGCGCAGTCTCACCCGAGATAGATTTAATGGGTGGTTGAATACTCATGTGTTTATAGCATAGGATTGAGTGTGAGATATAAGAATTGTATATTGAACCGCTATTATAACTTGTAAACACAATGTACTGGCATTTGCGAGTACGCAGGAAATATAGCAACTCATTCGTTAAACATAAAAATAACTACTGAAGACAATAAAATATGCATGCATTCATCACATAACACAGATGTTACTGTGGTTCACCCCCTCCTGGGCTACATCCACAAATATTTGGCTCTCATCTCTTTTATTATCATCGTTATTTAACTACAGTGTCGCGCACTTACAACTCTTCCCCATTGGGTAAGATCTATATGAGGGGGACTAGCTCGCACCAGACTCCTTAGCCTGTGATCTAACCCTCAATATCTATCCTCCTTCATCCTCTCTATCTTAACAACTTACCAAAATAGATCATATATCAAAATATTACATATTGGTTCGCTCCAACAACTGTCTCTACAATAACGACTTATCTCTATAAAATTATGAACCCTTATGATACCTAAGTATCAATCCCAACCCCTTATGATAGCTAAGTATCAATCCCAACCCCTTATGATACCTAAATATCTATATTTATATGTTTCTGGCTCTTCAGCCATTACAATACATTACCAAAACCCTAACCCTATCGTCGTTAGGTCTTCCCTGCATGCACGCGTGTTGTTATTCCTTCTAGTTGTCGCTTTCCTCGTGCATGCTTTCTTTCCAAAAATCGTCTTTATTTCCTCTTTGTCTTGCCTACAATAGACCCCCAACACTAAAATGTGGCTCATCTCGATTCACCTAACCTTTGTGTGCTTCCTCGATCTCCTTGGTGATCGTCTGGAACTTTTCCTTGAGCTCTGTTGCTTGTGTCTGCACCTGTGTGGTCTTCTCCTTGATTGTGTCTATTAATTGGACTACAACTTCGTCACTGATAAATCTTGCACATTCTTCCTAGGTCTATGCTATATGTCATTTATCTTCCTCTGCTTGTGCAATGATTTCTGCTACTCGCTCTTGAAGTGGTTCCATTTGAGCCTGACACTCATGTTTCTGTGTTTGTGCAGTGGTGAGTTCTGCCTGTAGTTTCTTCATATTTTGTGCCCCTTTGATTCACTTTGTGATGGGCATTGTCTTATGCCTATTCTTGAGGTCATGGATAGCTGCGTTGATCCTTTATTGTTCCTTGTCCCACCTTTGGATTTGATGATCCTCCTCTAGATTTGTCCAAAGTTGTGTTGCATTCTTGAACAAGTCAGTTGCGGTGCTAACCTGTCGCTCTATCTCTTGTAGCTGCTCTACTGCTTCCTTCTTCCTTTTCTCCTTTACTGCTGGTGGCGTATTAGGTGTGAGGTTCTCTCGGAGATTATTGATCTCCTTCTGATATTGATCGATTGCCTGCGCAATCTGATCAATCTTTTATGTTGTTGTAATTTCATCCGCTTGCGCAGTATTTAGAATCCTTTCGTATGTTCTTGCGAATTTCTGTTCAAATCCACTCCTGCGCTTCCTTTCCTCTTGGGTATCGAACTTAGCCTGCTCACATAATATTTCCAATCTGTCCCACCTCTCTATTTCCTGCTGCAATTCAGCTAATTCTGTATGTGCTCGACATTGTACCTCGTGGTTCACTCTAACCTGCAACTTGTGTAGAGCCCTAGATGGTATCCGCGGAAACACCAGTTGAATTTGAGCTAAGTATTTTAGGAGTGTCTGCCCCATGATCTCATCCATATGCAGCATAGTAGGTGAAATGTTGAATGTTTCTTTTGACTGCAGTATGGTATGGATTGGATCTCGCTCTCCTTCTTCCAGTATTTCTTCTGTCTGCGATGTTGATGGCCTTGTTCCCATGTTGTTTCTTGCTGCCTGTGCTTCCCCGAGTTGCTTGAGGAACTGTCCCATGTCTACCATCTCCTCTTGAACTCTATCCCTATAGTGCACAACATTGTCAAAATCCTCGAATAGAAAATCCAGGACCATTCACATTATCATCTCTCCATTTTCCTCCATGATCGTATAGTCTGGAGGTGTTCTTTGTGCCTTCATATTCTTACGTGCTCCTCCTACCTGTGTATCTGGCCTCTTATTCCCACCTGGTTCATGTGGATTGGGACATGGTGAGTCCCTTGCATGGCCTCAACTTGTTTATGTTGCTCATTGGCTAGTTGTTTATTGTTCTTTCTCCCCTTCTAGGTCCCTGTCTTAGTTAGTCTGCCCTTCGTTTGTCTATGTTGTTTTTGTCTGGCTCTTCCTTCGTTTCTTGGGAACTTGGACCTCCTCAGGTTGTGTTTACTCCTGCCCTACCTCCTCTTCTATTGTCCTTTCTGACACATCTTGGGTGAGGACTAAAATCTTCCATTCATCTTCCCAGTATTTGATCACCATGTTAATGTCGCCCTCTGTGATACAATAGCGCATTTGTAGCCACTACTTATCGGTATCCTTTCGCACCTGTATCCACATCGTATCTCATGTGGCCTTGAAGTTGGCAATGTCCCAAAACTGCACAATGACATGTGGTGTTATTCTCCACATGTTTTTGATGGCCTCCTGCAAATCGCATAGCTATCCTTCAAATATGGAGTCGTTCATTCTTTTGTGCCTCGCATCCGATGTGTCTTTGAGCAGTAAATATCTCGCTCCCTGATTCGGTTTGGGTTTGGTACCAAAAGTTACATATCTTAGTTCCCTCCATCCCATAAAGGCTATTAACATGATTAGCCATGAATAGTGAAACTTTGTTCCTAGATCATGTGCATCCTTGCAGTCATCCATAAATAAATTCAAGAGATAGGGTGCCCAGCTCACTGTGGTGCCCTCGACGCATTGAGATGCAACTGCAAAAACCCCAGTCAGAACTTCCTCCCTGCAACATTTTCTTAGTAGATTACATGCTATTATTTTTGCGCCCCTCTGTGTTGCAACATCATTGATCCTATTGATAATGATTCCTCGTGTCCCCATGTTGGTACCATACTTTTTATTCATCTCTTCCGCTAGTGCTTTCTCCTTGTCTTTGTCTTCAAGAAACTGCGTAGGATCCATGACCTGGGATGGAAACCCTGTTATGTTCGCAATAAGCTCTATGTCTATCAAGACAAGCTTGTCCAACCATATGTACCCGCCATGTGTCACTACTAACAATTGTCTTACGCACCCGCTTGCGTACTAATCTCTGCCAAAATGTGGTAGATCCAACAGACCTAAAATTCACATTTTCTCCAATTATGTTTCCCATTGAAGTGGTTGATCAATCGTTTCCCCAACCGGATTTGTGCTCACAGTCTCTAAGTATACTCTCTTTGAAAATTCTAGAAACTTGTTTGCATCTTCTACATCATGGTATGAGTATTTTAGCTTGTCAATATGCCCTAGCAATCCTGATTCCACTCATACCCCATATGGTATACATGGTAGAACGTGGGATGCGACAGGTTGCTTGTGAGGTGACCTAGGTACCTGCTGCTTGTCTTTCTTCGGTGGTGGTTGGCTCGAATGACTGATGTTTGTACCTCAGAATACCATTCCGGCCAACCGATGACATCTTCTACTGTTCCTTTCGGTGGGTGATCTGAGACAGTTGTTTGAGATTCATCTAGTTCAACTGTTGCTTCTAGATTCGACGCCATTTTGTTGACTCTTGAAGCTTTTTTGGTGTTATCTGGTTGCACCTCCTTTAGAGTTTATACATCCTGTTGCTCTTGTACCTCTATCGGTCTATCTATATTCCTGCCCTCTGGTGTTGGTTGTTGGGTTTCTTCCACTATAGGTGTGGGGTTCATCGGTATTGTTTCTGGGGATGGGATTTTGTCAACATTAACGATCTCCAGCGACTGTTGTTCATCTTCTTCCAATTGTACTCATGACCTGGTTCTAACTCTAGGTTGTTTGGCACTCTGGCTTGCTTCTGCTTGCTTTGGAGGTGCCATGGTGGTGAATGTTGAAGGTTTGTTGAGTTAGAATGGTCTCTGTGTCTTTGTGAACTCAACTATGTTCTCCTTAGCCTCTATCGCTCTCTATCTGTTCTCTTTTCGCAAATAGACTCTTTGCTCCCACCTTCGTGTGTTATATGGGCATAACATGAATCTTGTCGAGGACGCTACCTTAATTATGGGTTCAATGCACCTCCAGTCTTTTCGTACTTTCCATTACTCTACCTTCCTGTCTCCAGTTGGTGTGATTAATGAGGCAACCCATCGGTCCTTTCCAGCATTCAAATCCACATAACTTCGTCGTTTCGAACTGCTTTTGTCGTCTTTCCGTTTCCCGCTTGTTTCCATTTTTACCTGGTAGTTGTCCTTCTCCTCCACAGAGTTTTTGTTCCTAAGTATGCGTTCCCTTTCTATCTCCAATGCATTGTGATTATGTTGGTTCTTATATATATATATATATATATATATATTATTTTATTTTTATTGCGTGGTGGGTTGTCGACTGTCCTTGTACAACTTCAATCGGCTCCCATTGATCATCCCTCTGATTTGTGCGCCTGATAAGTCTCTCAAATGTACATCTCCTCCATCTGTGACGAAGTTTACTTCATACGGTCCTATCCAGTTCATTCTTAGCTTTCTGGGTGCTGAAACGATTTGTTGTCATACATCAATACTAGATCTCCTTCCTTGAAGGTTTTATTCTTGATGTGTCTGTCATGCCAAACTTTGTCCCTTTCTTTCTGAACTTGTTGGTGGAACATTGCAAATATCTGATCTTTCTCCATGGTCATTAATTGATTTAGTCGCTCTTGTACTATGCCTCGTTCTGTTATATCTGTGATTGTTGCTACATGCAAGCTTGGTACTAAAAATTCTAATGGTACCACTGCTTCTTAGCCATAGACCAGTTTAAATGGTGTGTGCCCTGTCAACTTTTTTCACATAGTCCTGTAGGCCCATAATAAGCTGGTAATTTGAGGTCCCATTTGTCCATATTGACATTACAGATCTTTGTCAGCACATTCTCAAGGATTGTTTTAAATGCTTCCACTGTGTCATTTGTCTGTGGGTGATATGGTGTGCTTTTCTGATGATGGACTTCAAACTCTTCAGTCATTGCACTGATAGTGTTGTTTATGAAGTGTGTGCCTTGGTCTCTCATCAAAACTCTTGGGCACCCAAATCGATTAATTACTTGTTCAAATAGGAAGTGTGATGTTGTTTTTGTGTTGCAATCCTTCACCTGGGTTGCTTCCGCCCATCTTGTTAGGTATTCTATTGCGGTAATGATGTACCTGGATCCTATTTTTTTTTCGTGGCTTGATTGGTCCCAGAAATTCTATTTCACACTTATTGAATGTCTGCAATGTTACTTGTGTTCGTAATGGAATCTCATCCCTTCTATTGGGTTTACCTACCCTTTGAAAAACGTCGCATCTTTGACAGTACTCCTTCCAGTCTCGGTGAATGGTTGGCCACCATAGTCCTGCGCGCAATACCTTATGTGCAGTAGCTTTACCTTCATAATGCCCTCATGCTATTCCTTCATGGGCTTCTACTAAAACTAGTGGTCTTTCATGTTCCAACACATATCTTCGCAAGATTCTATATGTACCCATTTTGTATAAGTGTCTTGCGATCATTTCATAGTCTGCAACCCGAACTACCATATTTTTCTTCTGTGTGGTGTTATATTCTTGCGGGGCAGTACTTGTTCTCAAGTATTGAATGATATATTCAAATTATTCATCAACGATATAGACTGAGAATAATTGTGCATACGGGAAGTTGTCTTCTAAATTTGTAGGTTCTTCTCCATTTGTGACTCTTAATAGGTGGTCAGGTCCTGCATTCAATTTTCGTGGCTTAACTATTAATTCAAAGTCAAATTCTTGAAATAGTAGTAACCATCGACAGATTCTCCCCCCCAACAATGGCTTGTTGACTAGGTATTTCAGGGCTGAGAAATCTGTGAACATCTTAAAGTGTTTTCCCAATAATTAATGTCTGAACTTTTGTAGTGCGTAGACCATAGCTAGGCCTTCTTTCTCTGTGGTGTTGTAGTTTTGTTCTGATTATGATAGTTTTCTGCTTGCAAAGTCTATCGGGTGATCCAAGTCTCTTGCTTTTGGCTGCGCCAAGATAGCTCCAAGTGCTATGGCTGATGCATCTACATGCACATGGAATGTCTTCTCCCAGTCTGGAAATACTAATATTAGCACGGTGACCACATTTTCCTTAAGGGTATCCAGACCATTTTGACACTTGTTGTTCCACTAAAACTTTGTATCCTTTCTTAACAAATTTTTCATTGGTGTAGTAATTTGTGCATACCCTTTGATAAATTTCCTATAGTATTCAGTGTGTCCCAACGTCGCTCTTAGTTGACAGACTATTTTTGGTGGTGGCAAGTTAACAATTATTGCAATCTTTGCAGGATCTACTAGTAAACCTTGTTTGCATACTATGTGGCCCAATACTATCCCAAACGGTGTTCCAAATATGCATTTTTTTATGTTCAATGATATCTCGCACTGTGTGCATCTTTCTAACATCAACTTTAAGAATTCTACATGGTCTTTCAACAAACTATAGACTGTCCAATCGTCTAGGTATATCTCTAGGAATTGGTGGATGAATTCTTTAAACGCGGCAATGACTACTCTGGAAAATATTGTTGGTGCGTTCTTTAGTCCAAACGACATGACCGTGTATTGGTAGGATCCCCATTTTGTCACAAACGCAATCTTGTATCTATATTCCTGTGCTATCTTAATCTAATGGTAACCTCAGAATCCATCCGTGAATGAGTAAGCTTCATTTCCTCCTACGTTCTCTAACACTTCATCTATGAAAGGCGTAGGGAATGGGTCATGTAGGCATGCATCGTTCAACTTCCTCAAGTCGACGCATATCCTTATCCCTCCTTGTTTTTTGTCCTACACTACCATCGGGCTTATCCATTTTGATTCTTCGACTGATTCTATGATTCCAGCTTCGAGCATCCTGTCGATCTCAACTTTAACTTTCTGCTTATATACTGGGTTCAATTTGTATGGTCATTGTCTGAGTGGTATCTTCATCTCTCCTAGCTCTTCGGCTATACCCTTCATCTCTGTAAATGTTGTAGGAAACAAGTCATTGTATTCGTGCAATAACTCTATAATGCTTTCCTCTGTTTTCTCATCCCAGTAATCTCCAATGATGGCCATTTTGGGGTTCTCAACTGTCCCAATGTTAACTTTCTTTACCTTGATCGGCATGGCAATAAATTTTGATTCTAGCGGTGGTACCTACACTTCTCTTTCTCCTTCTTGTTCTTCAATCTAAATATCGCACGGATCATCTTCATCTGGTGCTTCCTCTTGCACATGGTAACATGACAATAGTTCCTTAACTGTTTGTTTATTCCGATGTTGTTAGTTTGTTTTGAGTTCGACTTTTGGTCCCTTGATGAATATCACTCCTCTTATTTGTTTAACAGCTGCATATATGTTGGGGTTTTCATGTTCGAATGAAAAAGTGATTGTAAAATTATGTTACAATGTCATCCAGGAAGTAGTTCCTTTGCACAATTCCCGGTCTGTATACTAGTTCGCTGGTATACCCTCTAGAGAATGTATGAAATTATGAGGATATTCCTCTGGGGGTGTCAATTTTTACAACGTCCTGCACTTCTCCAAGTGTTTCATTGATGCCCCCTGTCCATCGTACCTCTGTTGTTTGTTGTCCTTATGTTCTGTGTTGAACTTGATGGGTATTAACCTCTTACATTGGTACCAATATGTGATTGTCTCTTTGTGTGCACCCCACCATATTCTAGGTGTGTCCTTGAGTGCTATATCAAGTGCTAACAATCTCTGATTCTCTAAAACTTCATCTTCATGATGTGCCAAGAATGTTTCCAAATCGTTTATTCCGTGGAAACTGAGTGGTTCCCTTATCTCTGTGCCTACCCATCTTCATATTCATGCACATCTTCTCATGGATACTTTGTGTAGCCTTTGTTTCCAGTTCTCTAAACCAGTATCTGAGTCTGTTGCACATGAAGTAAAGCTCCACCAACTGAGTATCTCGTTTACATTTGGGTTTACGTAATCCTCATCGTACGCAGTTGTTCTATACAACTGGATGATTATCTCTAAGTCTAAGCATGTAGGTTCTACAAACCTCTCCCCTTCTGATGGGTCTAATGGCACATGACTATGTATTCTCCTGATTCAAATGTCATTTTCCTTGTCTTCAAGTTGATTATGGCCTGGTTGTCAAACGCCCAATCCAGACCAAGCAATGTTGGATATGGTGTTGTTCCATACATGATTTCAATCACTTAAAAATATGCTTTAGTGAGCACTCCATCCAGGTCTACTGTCACTCCTTTCCATCTACCGATTGGTAGGACTCTTTGTTGGTTTGCTAGTTTCAATTAAATAGGTGAATATCCTAGTGTGGGCTCTCCCATGCATTGCCATGTCTTCTTTGGTAAGACATTAACTTCAGATCCTAGATCCAATATGATATCTCCCATGTTGAAATCTATGATATTGGCATTCAGTTTGAACTCCCTACTCGTTCTTCTCCTTGTATGGAGGTGATTGATTGTCTTGTGTTCTAGTTTGTCTTCCGTCTCTATACTACATTTTTCTAATATGTTTTGAAATATTTTCACAGACGATGGATCATTTAATACGTTTACACATGATTGCAAAACACCTTTTATTGTACTTACTTGTCCCATGGGCTGCATTTCATTGGTATGATCCAATAATGGAGGCATCTCATACTCTGGTGCTCCCTTTTTTTGCTACGTAGTTGGAGTCGACGCCATGTCTTCTTTCTGAAATTATTGTATTTCTTGCTTAAATACCGCTTTCTTGTTCTGCGCGTCGAACTATTTCCTTGGTTCAGTGTTCTTCTTCACCCAGTGATTTTGTGTTGGCTCTTTTCAAACTGTGTCATTTCTTATTTTATCTCCTCCATGAGTAAATATATTGATGTTTCATCCTTCATCCCTTGCTTTGGCTGAAATCCACTGAACATTCTGGTTGTTCTCGTTCCTGTTTTCTTGGATATTTACTAATAGCGTTGTACATTCTTTCATGTCATGATATGATGCACAAAAATACATACAAGTTGTTGGTGGAAGTAGACATTCTCTCGCATAATGTCCTGATTTTTTACAATTGTGACATACTACTAGTCCTCTACCATGTCCAAAACCTCCTCTCGCTCATCCACCACCTATGTAACATGCTCGACCTCCTCTCGATGCATTATACTGAGGCACCTGATTATACTGCGTGGTATTGTACTGAAGTTGTGATGTGTTGTACTGTGGTTGCGCATTATTATATGGTTATTGAGCAGTATTATATTGTTGTTGTGCAGTGTTGTATGGAGCTGGAACTTGATTAAATTGTCGTGTAGCTTTCCTAGTCATCATTTCTTTCTGCACTCTATATGTATCTGATGTTCTTTATCGCATCAACTCCATATTTATACAGTCTTTGTCGTCGTGGCCCACTATTGACCCTTGACCAAGTTTTGAGGAAACATTGGTCGTATTTAACCACTTTCAGGACTTTGGTAGGCTGGTTGAAGATGGAGTGCCCAAGTGGAGCTGAGAGTGCGAGATCTCACCTATTTTCCGGGCTTGTGGACCCAGCAAAGGATTTACTATGGTTTATGTAATGGATTATGGGATGTCGTCCCATAGGTTTACCCATGATTAGGCCTCTTTGTAAATGTATAAATAAGTAGTAGCTAAGAAATGTAAAGGTACTTATTGATTGGCTTAGTGCATGACTAGTTGACTTTGTGTAGAGCATGTTAATACTTGAGGAGCTAAGTGCAAGTATTTTGTAGGTTTCTTTGTGCACAGATGTTGTATGTAAGGATTTGTGCCTTGGCCTTATTTAGGGAAGGAGGATCTGGTGCTCTGTGCGTAGATCTCTTGTCCTTAGAAAAGTTGGCTTTATGGCTTTGTGCATAGGAGCGACTGACTGTAAGAAGATTGGGGACTATTAAAGAAGAAGAGAAGAATTTGGTGGACATAGCCCCACACTAGGGTGAACCATGTATATCATGTGTCTTGATGTTCTTTGTGCGATGTGAATTGTGTTATTTATCTGCTTAGTGTTGTTTTTATAATGTATGATGTATGCATCTAATGTTGCTTCTCAGTGCTAATGGTATTAAAGATAAATTAATGTTAGATCCGAGCAAATGTTATGTGCTAAGTGATTAAGAGTGATTGATATTTATTTGTTAATGCGTTGATCTATAATAAGGTTTAATCTACAATGTGAATGAGACTCATGAATTAATGCATATTTCTATCTAAGTGCTCTGCTAAGTGTTGTAATCACATATCTGTGTCACAGCTTGGTTGTAGACACATGAGTCCTGCAACCCCCATTGCCTCTACCTTGGATGAGACTTCATTTTCTTCGCAGGTGTTGCTGAAAGGGTTGTGAAGCATTGAATCCTGGTTCTGCCCCTGTCCCAACAAATGGTTCTGTTGCTGGGACCTGAAACTGTGATTGATGGGAACTGAGGAAAAGAGAAAGCTCTGTGCTTAGATCTGTTGTTGTAGTGCATAGTATTCTAATTTACTTGTGAAGCTCTTTGCTAAGAAAGAAACCTGATCTGAAGAAAAGAGGTAAGATCTTAAAGATTTGTGCTCTGGTAAGGGTAAGATAAGTGGAAATTTTTTCTTCGAAAACATGAATCTAGGTATGTTTGATAGGTTTCGTCCTAGTCTAAAAGCTAGGGCACAGTTAGAAGAAAGAGTTGATCTGAATAAATTTGATGGAAATAGAGAAAGATATGTTATTCCTATGCGTAGAAAGAATTTTTGGACTAATAAGTGGATGCAAGAACCTAGAGAGAATTTTTGCAAATTGTAGGTCCAACACTGTGATCCCAATGCACAGTAAAAGAGAGGTTGGGGATCACTTAAAAGAAAGAGAGGATTGACACTGTTTTATAATTGCAGAATACTAGGACATCTTTCTAAGGAATGCCCTAGTATAGGTCCTATTTGTCTTTATTGTAAAGTTATTGGTCATGAGGTCGAGGATTGTCCAAGAATGATTGCTAAAGTTGAAAATATGAACACGAGACAAGAAAACTCTGAATAAAGTCAAGAGGCTAAGAGCATTTTGGGGAATCATAAAGAGAAAGAATCAGAGAAAGCTCGGAATATGTTAGTTCAATTAAAAGAAGTAATGGATGATCACAAAGACATCATTTTACCAGAAATCCTGAAAGAAAAACAACGCACAGTTACAAGAATAGAAGACTTCGGCATACAATGTGTATTGGATGAAGAAACACATGTGAATATTATGACAGAAAGCACTTGGGAAATTTTGGGAAGACCTGCTATGATACCTTCATTAGGAAGGATAGGCTTGTTTAAAGGAAAGATGATAACCATATGTGGAAGAGTTACTAATATACCTATGATTGCTCATGAAACATCGACTGAAGAAGAATTTGAAGTCATTAAATTTGTTGAGAACAACGCCTCTTTTCCACTTTTATTAGGAAAGAATGGGATTGATAAGGATCAGATCAAAAGGAAAGAAAAGGAGGAAGCTACAGAATAGAAAAAGAAAGAACTAAGGGACTTCATAACCAGAAAAATAGAGTGACTAATAGAAGAACAAGAGGACAAGTCGAAGCAACACAAGGCAAGAGAATTAGCTTTCAAAGTTGAAAGAACGCAGGAAGGCTTGAAGAACCTGTCCCAATAAGAAAGAAGTATAGCCACCCCGGAAACAGTAAGAGAAGGGACATTAACCTCAGAATCTATAAGAGCACATCAGTAGTGCGAACTCCTTTCACCATGAGTGAATAAGAATACAAATGGGAAGAGGATTCCATAAATTGTTAGAGAATCTCAAATTACAGGAAAGGAGGCCAGGAAGCTTAATAAGAAGAAAGCTAAGCTATGAGAAGCTATAGAGAACATAAGGAAGAATTCACAGAAGGACGATCTATAGAACTTGAACCTTGTCGTAATAGCAGAACCACGCAGAATGGGACTTCGCCACAGTGAAGATATATGACCGTTGGAGGTGCCCCGACCGTTAGAATGATGCCCCAGAATGGATAAAAAACACAGTGATGAGCGAAGGGACCGTTGAGACCACACCATAATGGACTAATTCGTATTGATGGACGCATTCTTTCCCGTTGGAGGAATCTATTACAATGCATGCTTATTTAACCCAGCGGATGCTACTTTGGGACCAATTTTTGCCAACTGTGATTATGCAAGCTAACAGAGAATCGATTGCATATCACTTTGTGATTTGTATACCTCACCATCTATTTTATTACCTCTCTTTTTCATTCGCCTACCCATTCTATTTGTCTACAAGTGTGAATGTCGAGTGAACCTAGTGCGTTAGAGAAGTCTGTAGAGGAGATTCTTGTGGAGCTCATGGCTGAGAGAGTTATGTCTGTAGGAATACAGGCATCATTGATTGGGGGACTGCAAGCATCCCCTTCGATTGGACTTCGTTCTATCTGTACTAATGAGAAGCAAAGCAAGCACCATGACAATCTGTCTAACGTAAAGTAGATCTCGTCGGTCTTGCCAGATTATATAGCGCCTTTAGCTGGCGCAGTTAACCACGACAGTATCCCAAACAACTTTGAGAATACGTTGATCACTATGTACATCTTGAAGGGGATACGTGTAGTTGGACCCCAGTTAGGATAGATCCCAGCTCAGAAGAATAATGATTTTAATCTCGATGACAGAAAGAACTACGCCATGCTCATGCCCCATAGGTATTTGATGAAGATGACTGGGAAGAAATAACACATAGTCTCCCTGTCATGGATTAAGGAGCTCACGTACTCAACAATACTAAATTTAATGAAGATCCCTCACTTTGGCCAACATCAGGAGGTTAACACTTGCGTTAAAATACTCTTTCCATGCTACCATGGAAGATATATGTAGCTCGACAGGCGCATTACTATGGATACAATGTTGATCCACTTGATTACAGGACTGAGCATGCAGGGCCCCGACCCTTAGTAGTTCTACCCAGGGAAGGCTTCATATTTCTCCCTGGCACGACACATAAAGGAGGATTATGGCGATGTAGAAAAGGGAAAGTGAGTCTACAAGGTAGCCTCTATCCAGGATGGCAAAGTGTGCCTCACTTGCGAACTTATAGCTGGAAAAATCATCAGAAAGAACCGTCTGACACAGGTCACTGGGTTCATAGTAGACCTCACATGGAAGTTCATAGAAGGAATTCAAATGAACAGGGCAAGTTACCTCGTCAACAAGCTCGAGAAGTACTATCGTGAAGTGAAAGATCAGGGGTATGAATTCCATTTTAGTTGGTTACTTGTATTGATCAAATTTGTCACTTGGGATATGCCGGAAGGAGAGACATTTCCAGAAGTTGATCCATCAGAGTTTTTGGTCGCAAGGTTCTCCACCTTGTGGTATATAAATGATATGTTGAAGCAGTGGAAGATGAACGTTGTATTCCATGCCTACTACCAGCAACTGAAGCATGCTATGAGGAATTTCCACACATGACACTGAACACACTGCACCAATATAGACTGCTAGCGAAGTTCCACGTAGATCGACACTTTATCTATATCACTGTGCATAGGGATGAAAGCAAGGAGGATTTGTAGTCATATTATAAGTTGACTGACGAAGATATGGAAGAGATCACCAAAGAATGGTCGATAGAGTTCCTTGTACCAGTTGAAGATGCAGATCTCTCCAATGTGGACTTCATAGGAAGCCCCTTGGTCACCCAGGTCAAGCATGTCAGACAGAGAAACACGAAGAAAAAGAAGAGAAATATAGAATTCCATATCAAAGATATAGATGAAGAGGACATCTCCTGTAAGGAATATGGAACTGACTCGCCAAGAGGAGGAGGAGACGATGCAGAAATGCAAGAAGAAGGCGAATCTACACTGCCTTAGGATCCCCTTATTGGAACAAAGGCCTTTCAAAAAAGGAAGGCTTCTCCAAAGAAACCTCTGGCAAGAAAGAAGACCCATGCCAATAAACCCCAGTCGAAGAATGTGCTCACAGAGGATGATTTTGATCTAATCATCACAACTGTGGAGGACGCTTCAGAGGATATCTTACATAGACATGGAGTGAAGCAGGAAACATTGTATGAAAGAATCTAGAAGGAGATGAAGGAGATACAACAAGCTATTCACTCGAGCCGCACAGTATCCATTGCGCATTCTCTGTCGAAGATTGCAGAATTGGAGGATGAGCCTAGCCAATTACGAAGACTAGAAGATGAAACAGAGGCTTGAATTCAGCGAGTCCAAGAAGAAAATGAACAGGCTACAAAAGTATTGAAGCAAGAAAAGGAGGTGGTATTAGAGAAACTATGAGTTGTGCAGTCCTATGTAACCACCTATGATAAGGAGAAAGATGAAATTAGGGCGATGTTCGAGGAGGAAAATGTGAAGATACAAAAAGAAAAAGACCATCTGCTCGCAGAGCAGACTATGGTCAAAGAACCAGTGACTAAATCACTTTTCTCTATGTCAGGATTGGCATAGGAGGAACCAGATTCAGTCGAGATGAAAGTGGGGAAGCTTGTTGAGGCCATTCAACAGCTTCAAGCATGGGTAACAGATTTAGAGCTCCAAGTAGTACCGAGCACTCTACAAGAAGTGTGAGACCAAAGGGAGGAAGCCGCTAAGAGCGCAATTGGAAGGATCAAGGTCCTCACCTTAGAATGTAAGCAGCTGAGTGATTGAAGTGCACAAACTTATGAATTCCTCGCATAAGATACAGAGTTGAGGAAACTGGAAGCACAGCTCCAGGAGGCAAAGTAGCAAGCATCCACCATGCAGGCACAAATGAAGCTACTCATTGTAGTCGAGTGAATTAAGATATCACAAGAGTAGTGCACAGTCCAGCAACAAATTACTGCCATCCAGATCAGAATCATGGAAGTTACACAAAGACTACAGTCGGTGTAGGACGAGGCCTGCACGATTTTTGAAGAGATTGAAAGAAAAGGCTCATAGCTAGACCAAGTGGTTGCGATAGTGGAACAATGCCTAGAAGGGCCTATTATAGAGAAAGTGATTCAAGAGTTTGTCGAGTAGGAGGATCTGGTGAAGCAACAAGTCTAGGCAGCTCGATCTAAGCTTGAGTCCTTTGAAGCAGCATTTGCCAGATCTGAGTGACTCGGGACGAGTCACAGGTGAGTGTTGGGGGGTTGTTGGCCCTTGACCAAGTTTTGAGGAAACATTAGTTGTATTTAACCACTTTTGGGACTTTGACAGGCTGGTCGAAGATGGAGCACCCAGGTGGAGCCGAGATCGTGGGATCTCACCTATTTTGTGTGCTTGTGGACCCATCAAATGGTTTACTAGGGTTTATGTAACTAATTATGGGATGTCGGCCCATGGGTTTACCCATGATTAGGCCTCTTTGTAAATGTATAAATAAGTAGTATCTAAACGATGTAAAGGTAGTTATTGATTGGCTTAGTGCATGACTAGTTGGCTTTGTGTAGAGCATGTTAAGACTTCCGGAGCTAAGTGCAAGTATTTTGTAGGTTTCTTTGTGCACAGACATTGTATGTAAGGCTCTATTCCTTGACCTGATTTAGGGAAGGAGGATTTTGTGCTTTTTTCACAGATCTGATGTCCTCGACAGAGTTGGATCTATGGCTTTGTGCACAGGAGTGACTGACTGTAAGAAGATTGGGGACTAATAAAGAAGAAGAGAATAATTTGGTGGATGTAGCCCCACACTAGGGTGAACCATGTATATCTTGTGTCTTGATGTTCTCTGTGCAATGTGAATTATGTTATTTATTTGCTTAGTGTTGTTGTCATAATGTATTATGTATGCATATAATGTTGTTTCTTAGTGCTAATGGTATTAAAGATAAATGAATGTTATGTGCTAAGTGATTAAGAGTGCTTGATATTTATTTGTTACTGCGATGATCTGTAATAAGGTTTAATCTTCGATGTGAAAGAGACTCATGAACTAATGCATATTGATATCTAAGTGCTCTACTAAGTGTTGTAATCACATATCTGTGTCCCATATTGGTTGTATACACCTAAGTCCTGCAACCCCCCTTGCCTCTACCTCGAGTGGGACTTCATATGCTTCGCAGGTGTTGTTGAAAGGGCCATTAGTTAGGTTTTCTTTGGTGCTTTGTGAAGCATTGAACCCTGGGTCTTCCCCTGTCCCAACACCCATTGACTTGCAAAAGTTGCAATATGAACTCTTTGGGACTATCTAGTATTTATGCATCATTTTGTAGTGATAAGGATCGTGACCCAGTTTCTTGCAGATTTTGCACCATAGTCCTCCTGTTGGTAATGGATTTGGCATTCATGTTTCCATATACTTTGTGAATGTTGGACATTCATTCTTGTGGTGTCCTTCTATCCTGCATGTAGTGCACCATACGACTTCTCGTTTTTCCTTACTCTTATTCTGGTTTAGATGAAACATTAAGTTCTTGAAATCATCCTTCAGTTCTTTGATAGCTGGGTCCATCTGCTGATACTAGTTTTCTTCCAGTTGCAGGGCTTCTTGCAAAGCCTCTTCCTATGTCTGGAATTTTTTTTGTTGCAATGGGTATTTTAAGTGTGGTAGCAGTGAGTTGACAAACAGGTGTCAATGTTGCATATCATTCATGAGATATTTTAACTTTCCCTTCAGTCTCTTGAATCTTTGATCAATCTCCCATATAGACTCTCCTAGTTTCTGTCTTATTTCGATCATCTCTTTCATGTACTGATCCTCTGAACTTGGCTTCTAGAACTCATTTATCAGCAGTTTCTTGATGTCTGCAATTGTTCTAGTTGTCCCTGGTGGATTTTTTGTAGCTAAACTCATATACCAATCCATTGCATGATCCCTTAGTGTAATATCTAGCTATGTCAGCTTAGTATCTTCATTCGTGATCTATTTTTCTTCCCAAATCTTCTCACAGATGAACAAATGTTTTTATGGGTCCTCTGACGCTTCTCATTTAAATTCTAGTAACTTGATGGTAGGGTCATGTCCTGCCATCCTAAATGTCATGCTTTTACCTCTGCGCGGTGTAGATACTTGACTAGTGTTGCCTGAACTGGCTCCTCCAATTGTTGTTCCTAGTGTATATGTACTTCCTGCTATCTGACTGCTTCTGAACTTCGGTTGTCTAAACGGTGGTGTCCTCTTTGGTGTATTAGTCGCACATGGATTTATGGGTTCCACACTGACATTAATATGGATAGTATTGTTGCCTTCTCTTCCCCTTCTTGGCCCTCTTGTCTTCCTCTCATATGTTGCGCACAGGATTTCCTCAATCTGCTCCACAGCCCAAAGATCCTCTACCTCTTCCTCATCACTTTCCAAGACTTCCCTCATGGATATGGCTCTCTTCTTGGTATTCACCATGTATTGGTAGGGTACTCCACTACGCATCTTTCTAGTTGTCACCATGATCCACTTGATCTGGTCGTCATCCATCATAATTAGGTCCAAGGGTTCCTCCTTCTTTCTCTTATCCTTTCCTCCTTCCATTTCTCCTCTTTCTGTCAGTGCTTCCCCTCTTTCCGCATGCACGTAGGGAAGTTTAGTTGTCTGAATCCATTGTCATTACACCTTTATTGTATAGCAATATCTTAATGGATGTATATAGTGATCGAATGTACCTTCCTCAAGGTATGCCTAGAAACTCTCACTTTTCTACGTTGTACGACTTCATTGTATCTATTGCAAACTCTATTATAAATCCTGCCACAATACTGTCAAGCCAAAAATCTACTGCGTGGGTGAATTTTGCATTCACCTATTGTAACTGCTCGATCTGTACTGGGGTCCACTATAATTGTCGGATCCGGTTCGTTGCGTGGTTATACTTCAACGTTAGTATCCACTCATGCAATAAGTGTGGTAAATCATAGAAAAAGACTTCATGCAAATCAGTAAACACGTATTTCTCAAGATATTTGTGGGGTGTTATTCTAGGGTTTATGTTATCTTTATGTGCAAACTCTAGCTCTTTGGTTCTTAGCCAAGTTTTGATCTCTTCTTTTGTGGGATTACACGATCTCAACATCCCCTTCTAATGTCTCATTGCTTTCTTCTTTTCTTTATCCTTCTCTTGATCAACCTATCTCAGCTACTCAATCCTCTTTTTTTCCTACCAACGACAACAGAATCATTTGTTTGTTTACTTTTCTTATCCTATTATGTCTAAGTTTATTGACCCAGGGTTCATGTATGTTCGGGTTTCCATTAAAGCCTCTAAAACTATCATCCCTCCTGGTAAACCAGAAGTCAACGCAGCGCACAGGGTGCACTGTGCAGTCTCACCCGAGATAGCTTTAATGGGTGGATGTAATACTCATGTGTTTACAACCTAGGATTGAGTGTGAGATATAATAAATGTATATTGAAACGCTATTATAACTTGTAAACACAATGTACTGGCATTTGCGAGTACGCAAGAAATATAGCAACTCATTCATTAAACATAACAATAACTACCGAAGAAAATAAAATATACATGCATTCATCACATAACACAAATGTTATCTTGGTTCACCCCCTCCTGGGCTATGCCCAAAAATATTTGGCTCTCATCTCTTTTATTATCATCGTTCTATCACTACATCATCACGCGCTTACAAATCTTCCACATTGGGTAATATCTATATGAGGCAGACTAGCTCGCACCAGGCTTGTCATCTTGCAATCTAACCCTCAATATATACCCTCCTTCATCCTCTCTAGCTCAATAGCTTACCAAAATAGATCATACAGTAAAATATTACATATCGGTTCACTACAATAGCTCTCTCTACAATAACGACTTATCTCTATAAAATTTTGAACCCTTATGATACCTAAGTATCAATCCCAACCCCTTATGATACCTAAATATTTATATTTATACGTTTCTGGCTCTTCATCCATTACAATACATTACCAAAACCCTAACCCTACCATCGTTAGGTCTTCCCTGCATGCATGCGTGTTGTTCTTCCTTCCAGCCGTCACTTTCCTCATGCATTCTTTCTTTCCCAAAATCGCCTTTCTTTCCACTTTGGCCTACCTCCAACAACCGCATAGAAATTAAACACAAAATGTACAAATACATTACTCTAGAGATAACATGAAGGTGAAACTACAACATTGAATGGCTTGGTTATTAGCAATTTTGTAACCATAATGGTATTTTGTCTCTCTAGGATACTAAAGATTACAAACTTAGGAATTATCTGAGCAATCACTTGTTCTCTCCAAAATAATCCATTTTCATACCCTTTGAATGACAGCATAGGATGTCCTATCTTGTTGGGATTAGTTGGAAGGATAGGCATCTTGAACGATTCAAATTTCTAATTCCAATGATCTTCCTCTCCTTTGTCCATTCACTAGCATTGTTTTGATTAGAGTTCCCTTTTTTATTTGTCTTTCTTTTCTTTAATTTTTTTATTATTTTGTTCTTTCATTGTTAATGTGGAAATTTCAAGGTAAGTGGTAGTATATTAGAAAAGCGTGGGAACCTTCATACTATCAACCACAGAATCTAACCTCGGCCTCAACTTTGTAGCCTAGACATTTGTTTCAATAACCAATATTCTAACATTAGCGAGTGTTTCACAATTTCACTTAGCCATTAAAACATTCAATATTTTTTGTGGATATGTTTCAAATCAACTCTCATTCCATTATTAGAAATTACATATGTTTATTTATTATACTTTTGATTATTGTTACAAAAACACTGAAAATATTGTTGATTTGTCATCTATATGCAAGAAGTTCACAAAACTTTAAAAAC
>SNQJ01S0149600.1:0-14611 GCA_010110895.2 Picea sitchensis | reverse complement strand
AGATACACTACATTGTCCACAAATAAGAGATGGGTAAGGCATTTAGATCTGCCCATTCTTGCCCCCTAGAATATTTTCACTCTTTTGGCTTCAACGATTACACTACTAAGACCATTCACAATCAACAAAAATAGGTAAGGAGACAGAGGCAACCCTACCTTAGCCCCCAAGCAACTTTGAAAAATGGCAAGCCCGGACCATTTATTAGGATAGTGAAGGAAACCAAAGTCACACAACACATTATCCACTTAACTGGAGATAAGTCAAAACCTACATGTAGAAGCAAAAGTTTGAGATAAAGCCATGATACACGATCATAAGATTTTGAGAGATCAAGTTTGATTAGCGAAACTTGATGCCTTTGGGTCTTAATAGTGTGCAAACCTTCCTGCACCGAACCAATGTCATCATGGATTAATCTACCCTTAAGAAATCCAAATTGTTCTGAAGTGATAATTCTGGATAACATCGACTTTAGTCTATTCACAATTACCTTTAATATTATTTTATATAAACAATTGCATAAGGAAATTGGTTTAAATTCATCAAAAGAAGAAGGACAATCCACCTTTGGAATAAGAGCGATAAAGTTGAGTTGATGTTGCTCAACATTTTACCTATTTGACGAATTTCCTCCGCAACCCGAAGAAGATCATCCTTGACTATATCAAAGAAATATTCAAAAAAATCAACAGTCCAACAATCCATCCCACGACTCTTATCTTTTTTAAAGGAGGAGATTATAATGAGCAATTCATCACGGGAAACTACACTATACAATAAATGATTGTCCTCCTCTTCAACAAGGCTCAGAAAGTAAGAAATGAGCTTAAGGATTTCTCCCATCTTTACCTACTTCAGCTCCTTAAATAGGGTTTGAAAATGGACCACTCCCAAATTAGCCAAGTCTGAAAATCCCCTAACTTTGTTTCCAACTGAATCATTTACCTCCCAGATGGTATTATAATTCTTCTTGTAATTTGCAAAATTTTGAAAAAAAATTGGGTTTTGGTCCCCTGCCACAATCCACAAAGCCCTGCTTTTTAAACGCCATGTTTTTTCTTGGTCGAGAAGGATCTTGGAGCGAAGGGATTCCAATGAGTGACACTTTTCCATATCAGCTTGAGACACTTTTCCTTCTTTCCCCTTCCCAGCTGGATACCTTTTCTTAATCAACTGAACAACAACAACAAATTGAGAGCTGGTTGGAACAATCAAATCTAGTTGAAAATTTACCCAATTATCATGTATTAGATTGCATAACTCCTCTTCTTCAAACCAGGAGGGGCTATATTTAAAGGGTGCTCTAGGTTTCCCTCTTTCTTTGGTAAGTTCCAAAAAAATTTGAAAGTGATCAGAGCAATGCACCTTTCCAACCTAGGACCGATATTTGCCTATATTTTGAAGCAGCATGTGGTGAGCTGAAAAATTATCGAGTCTCTTTGAGACCCCATCAACTCTGCTTCAGTTATTACTCCAAGTTGGAACGATTTGAACTTGTTCTACATCAACCTAGCCTGCCAATTCAATTTTTTCAATAAAATAATTTCCCAACCTTTCTTCATGAGCAAAGGAACCCCAAATTTCATCCCTTCTCAAAGTAAGATTCAGGTCCCCCCCAATGATGAGAGAGTCAGATTGACTGCAACTTAAGGAAAACAACATGTCCAAGAAAACCTCATTACCCTCATATGGTCCATATAAATTGAGAAGGGTAATTGAACAATCCAACTCCTTACTATAAAGCTATGTACATATTTCCAAGGAAATCAAGATTTTTTTTATGAGAGATAAGTTTTCTAAGAAATGGTTAGGGACCTAACCTCCCTAACCCCTCACATACGTAGAATAATATATTTCCATGTAATAAAGGCCAATATTAATAAGGCCTAGCAATAAGGAAGAATACGTCAAATGTAAGAAGACCTAATAGAAGCTTTCGCTTCTAGAAGGATCTTCCTCTAAATTGTTCTTTTGGATAGATAGATTTAGTATAAATAGGAGTAGAGGGTATGAGAAGTTTTATCTTGAGAATTATTGTAATAGAGCGTTGCTCTGTTGGAGGTTGCCCCCTCAAAGCGGCAAGTGAACATTTTTTCATATCAATAAAGGTATTATTTTGGTGTTGTGGTTTCATCTATTTGTTGTTCCGCTGTTATTCTTTGCAATATTTATGTTTTCAACTATTATAATAGATCTGGTACCCTACAAGTGGTATCAGAGCACTTTCCTTGGAAGAAAATTGTGGGTTCATTTTTTTCAGGGTAGAGAGGTATTCTGACGTCTTAAAGCTACAAAGATTTGTTGTTTAGCGCATAAATTTGCGGTCAGAGAAGCATACACGCAAGAACTACAAGTGGTACTTAAGCGCACATTGTTGGCCACCCTTGTAACCCATGTTGGTACCCCTTCGAGTGGTAGCGCATCAGACAACACTTGTATACGGATCGGCCTAGATATCCTGAAGCCCTCTGTAGATAAACCAATCGACCGCCAGACTGCTATAGTGCCACCGAGAACAACACTCGGGAACATACTCTCTAGTACCTGGGTAGTCAGGTAGTACGATTAACGGCATGGTCTAGCCTCCTTAGTTGGTGCCTTGAGATATTGGGCCAAGTACTTTTGTTGGACCTCGTACGTATATCAAAGAGCTATAGCACAGGGCAAACCCTTGTCTGTAGAAATATTGCATACCCTAACCCTCAGGATGGAAATAGAAACATAACATACAAGATCTATTGCCGCGCAACTGTGCCTCTTGCATTCTAGTTGCAAAATTACTACACATTTCTTCCTGTTAAGAATTTGGGCACTTCAACACTGCAATATTCTTAAGATCAGAGTATAACTCCATAGGAGTAAAAAAAAAAAGTCTGGATCCTGCTGGCACCATTATTTGAGCCATATCCCATTGGATTCCTCTCTTTGCCATGATCACAGTCATACCTATCATTTTTCTGCAATTTTTTTTTCCCCGTGGACCCGAACCCCTTCCAACACCCTTATTTGGGCCTTACCCCATTGGATTCCCCTCATCGCCCCGATTGTCATGATACCCTTCACCCTTCACCCCTTTTTTGTGTGGTCCCACCCATCCCTTTCCATTTTCCCTCTTCATCTTGGCCCACACCCGTAGCCAAGACTTGGAATCCCGCTTCAATTCCTTGTCCTCTACTTTCATAGAGACCCAGCAAGAAGTGTGGCCGTTCAGTGCCAATATTTACACCATCAATAAAAACATGCATTCCTCTGTAGACACAAAAATGGAAACCATCAAACAAGACCTCACTACCTAGCTTGCATCCTTCACTAACATGATCTGCGCCAAGCTGAATATCCCTGCAGACCTTACCTCCTCTGACCCACCTTTACACTCCGAAGGTGAAACTTCCTCCAATTCCCAAACTTTTCATCCCCGTCACTTTCAACATGTCCTATGCCTTCCACGTGTGGATGTGAACAAATTTGATGGCTCGGATCCCACCGGTTGGGTAACTCAAATGGAACATTATTTCTCTTTGTACGAGATTACAGATGAGTTGGCCAAACTCTGGTATGGTGTTCTCCATCTAGATCAAGAACGTTGGCAATGGTGGCAATGGAGAAAAAAGGACCGCCAAGGGTATGTGGCTTGGACACAATTTGTTGCAGAGCTTTATGAACGCTTTGACACTGACACCAATCATTTAGACCATTTGACAAAGTTGAAACAATTTGGCACAATGGAATACTTTATATATGCTTTTGAGTGATTGGCTTTTCACACATAGGTCATGTCTGATGATTTTTTCCGAGAATGTTTTATCAGTGGCCTCAAGGATGAGATCTGTGCCCATGTGCTCATGACGCGACCTCAGAGTTGGGTGGAAGCTACTTAAAGAGCTAAGGAAGCACAACAAGTTGTCTCTTCTCAAACCATAAAACCCTCCTTTATTCCTCGCCCTAAACCAGTCACTCCCACTCTTCCTTCCACTCCACTAAAGATAAAGAAATTGACCAGGGAAAAAATGACTGAATGCCAACTCAAGGGCCTTTGTTATAATTGTGATGACATATATTTTCCCGGGCACAAGTGTAAGGAACAAAATCTTTTTATGGCCATCTCTGAGGATGTTTCATAAGAATATGTTGAGGCTCCCCCTATGGCCGAGTCACCTGAACCCATTGACATGACCCCACCTTCCAACCCTCCCGAAGTTGAACCTGTAATTTCCTTGAATGCTCTCACTGGCTTCTCTACTCCCCAAACCCTCAAGTTAATTGATTACATTAAGCATCGGAAGGTCATCATCCTTGTTGACAGTGGAAGCACCCATAATTTTATTCATCATCACATTACCTAAGAAACTAATTGCTATATCCGTGCCATCAATAATTTTCAAATCATGATTGCCAATGGCGGGTCCATGAAATGTGGGGAGCGTTGTGAAAACACGTGTCTCCAAATTGGTTAATACCACATGAAATCTCATATGTTTTCTATTGACATGGGTGGTTGTGACATTGTGTTGGGTATTGAATGGCTAAGGACTCTATGTCCCATTCTCATGGATTTTAAGGAATTAACAATGCAATTCAACCAGGAGGGCCAATAGTATAAGTTCTAAGGAATCAGAGCAGGTTCCACTGAGATCATCAGTTCCCATCGCATGGAAAAGCTCCTAAAAAAAGGTCATTCCGACATTATTGCACAACTCCATTCCATTCACGCCACTGAGACACCCTCTGTGTCATCGGACCTCCAATCCATACTCTCCAAACATCAAACTATTTTTTCCACTCTCCAGGGACTTCCTCCTTCTCGTGGTGTTCATGATCATTCCATTCCCCTTGTCCCCGAAAACCTTCCTCCCAATCGTCATCCCTTTGCCCAGAAAAATGAAATTGAGATAATTGTTCAAGAATTGCTCACCGTAGGTGTTATTCATCCTGGTACGAGCCCCTATTGTTCTCATGTGGTCATGGTGCTTAAGAAAGAAGGCTCTTGGCACATGTGTCCTAACTTTCGTGCCATCAACAAACTCAACATCAAAGACAAATTTCCCATTCCTGTCATTGATGATCTCTTGGATGAATTGAGTGGTGGCCAGTTCTTTACTAAACTTGATCTTCTTTCTGGCTACCACCAGATACGTATGAAAGAGGCCGACATTCCTAAGACTGCATTTCGAACTCATGAGGGCCACTATGAGTTTTTGGTCATTCTCTTTGGCTTGTGTAATGCTCCCTCCACTTTCCAAAGCCTCATGAATCATGTCTTTCGTCCTTTTCTCCGTCATTTTGTTTTAGTTTTCTTTGATGATATTCTAATCCATAGTAAAACCTGGACAACCCATCTTGCTCATGTGGATCAAGTTCTAAATCTACTCTCTCATCACCAAATTTTCCTCAAACAATCTAAATGTGCTTTTGGAGCCTCGAAAGTCAAGTACTTAGGTCATATTGTTGGAAAGGCAGGTGTTAGGGTGGATCCTAAGAAGATTGAAGCGATGCAGGATTGGCCTCGCCCCAATAATCTCAAAAGCTTGCGTGGTTTTCTGGGCTTAATAGACCATTATCGCAAGTTTGTTAAGAATCATGGAAAGATTGTGACACCTCTCACTGCTCTCCTTAAAAAAAAATTCTTTCACTTGGACTCCCGTAGCTGATCAGGCCTTTCAAGCCTTGAAGGCGGCTATGTGCACCACTTCGGTCTTGGCCCTTCCTGATTTCACAAAGACCTTTGTCCTGGAATGTGATGCTTCCGAGAGAGGAATTGGAGTAGTCCTTATGCAATATTGTCGGCCTTTGGCCTTTACCAGCAGACAATTGTTAGAGCAACATTTGGGCCAATCAATCTATGAAAAGGAAATGTTGGCTATTTTGCATGCAATGGATCTATGACGCCCTTATCTATTGGGGCAATGCTTCCAAATTAAGACAGATCATCAAAGCCTCGAGTATTTTCTGGAGCAATGCCCTTCCTCCCCGGAGCAACAAAAATGGGTGACTAAGATCTTTGGATATGATTATGAGATCATTTACAAGAAAGGCAAAGAAAATGTGGTTTCTCACGCTCTTTCAAGAAAATATGAAGATGAAGGGTTCCTTTTTTTCCTCTCCTTCATTGTACCAGATTGGCTCCAAGCTGTTTGCCAGGAATGACTACAAGATCCCAAAATTTCGCATCTGATCCAACAATTGCAAGTCAATTCTCCAGTTTCCCTAGGGTACTCTTGACACAATGATGAGCTTCGCTACAAAGGCCGTTTGTTTTTAAGTAAACACTCACAACTTAAATCCACGGTGCTTTCTAAGCTTCGTGCTACACCCACAACTAGGCACTCAAGGTTTATCAAAAACTATGACCGAGTCAAACGTTCTTTTTTTTGGGATGGTATGAAACATGACGTTCACACTTTTGTGGCAGAATGTGATGCTTTTCAACGCAACAAGGGTGAAATAGTCAAAGCTCATGGCACACTACAACCACTTCCGATTCCACCCACTATTTGGAGGGATATCTCTATGGATTTTATTGTGGGCTTACCTGAATCGGGCAATAAGTCAGTCATCATGGTGGTCGTTGATCGTCTTTCCAAGTATGCTCATTTTTGTGCTCTTGAACACCCATTTTCCGCCTCCACTGTAGCTCAAATTTTCATGGATCATGTCTTCAAGCTTCATGACATGCCTCATTTTATTGTTTCTGATCGAGATCCCACTTTCACCAACAAATTTTGGCAAGAACTGTTCAGGCTACAGGGCACCCAATTACATCTTAGCACAACCTATCATCCCCAGACTGATGATCAAACTAAAGTTGTCAATAAATGTTTGGAAACATATTTGAGGTGTTTTGCATATGAAAGGAAAAATCGGTGGGCTCAATGGTTACCACTAGTTGAATGGTGGTACAACACTTCTTACCATACAACTACTCGCATGACTCCTTTTGAAGCAATATATGGACAAAAGCCACCTTCAGTTCTCTCATACATGTCAGGTGTCTCGAAGGTCCAGGCGATTGACCAAACGCTTACAGTTCGAGGGGCTATTCTCCGTACCCTCAAAGAGAATTTGGTCATGGCTCAGAATCGCATGAAGCAATAGGCATATCAAGGTTTCTCCAAACGTCAATTCGCTGAAGGAGGCTAGGTGTTTCTTTGACTGCAACCTTATGAACAAACTTCACTCAAGGCCAACCATTGTCAGAAATGGGCGCCCAAATTTTATGGTCCTTATACAGTTCTGAAGCGCATGGGACATGTGGCCTATCAGATAGCTTTTCCCAGTCATTCTAAGCTCCATCCTTTTTTTCATGTCCCCTGCTTAAAGAAGGTGATTGGAACTAAGTGCCAAACTTAAACCAGCCTTCCCGAGTTGGATGAAGAAGGCTCCATCTGGTTGCAACCACAAGCAGTGTTGGACTAGCATGAGCATCATCTTTGTCAGCACACCATCAAGGAAGTGTTAGTCCAGTGGAAAGATACAACTCCAACAGGTGCCACTTGGGAGCCAACTACCATTCTGCAGCAATTTCCTCATCTCAAGCCTTGAGGACAAGGTTGCTTTTAAGGGGTAGGGCATGTTAGGAACCTAAACTCCCTGATCCCTCATGTAGGTAGAATAATATATTTCCATGTAATAAAGGCGAATATTAATAAGGCCGAACAATAAGGAAGAATAAGTCAAATGTAAGAAAACCTAACAGAAGCTTCCGCTTCCAGAAGGATCTTCCTCTAGATTGTTCTTTTGGATAGATAGATTTAGTATAAATAGGAGTAGAGGGTATGATAAGTTTTTTCTTGAGAATTATTGTAATAAAGCGCTTCTCTGCAAGAGGTTGCCCCATCGAAGAGGCAAGTGCACATTGTTTCCTATCAATAAAGGTATTATTCTGGTGTTGTGGTTTCATCTATTGTGTTGTTTCGATGTTATTCTCTACAATATTTCTGTTTTCGATTATTATAATAGATCTGGTACCTTACAGAAACCCGTAATGATCCCCGCCGAAGATCCATCAAAGTCCAACCCGAAGAACTCCAAACCCGAAAACATCTTTGACAGGTCAACAATGATTGGAGCACTAGGTCCCATCGATTCCTGTATCATCACCATGTTTGGACTATCCGACTTCACAAGCCTCTTTAGGGACAATTTTTTGGCCTCCCCCCGCAAGGCTTCTCATGTTTACAGACATGATATTCATGAATAACTAGCTCTAGGGGCAATTCCTACTCTAAGGATCCCAAAGATTAGTCATTGTCTCCCCTCATTAATTTCACAAGTGGCTTTCTCCTATGCATGTTTGAGCGTAGATTTTCGACTTTCTTTTAAGGGTCCTGACTCCTTATGATTTTCAAACCCTAAACCCCCCATATAGCTTGGACGCTAAGAAGAATTTTTGGGTCTAAGAAGGTAGGGATCCCTTCCAGAGGAAGCAGTGGGGGAAGATAGGAGTTGAGGCATGGAGGGGACTTTAGTCTGCAAGGGAAAGGGATTGGAGTCCTTGGAAAGCCCTACAGAGAAGGAAACTCCATCTTTCGCCTGAGGCTAACTATGCTTCGAGGCCTTCCCCAAAGAAAATCTATGGCTAGATCCGAGTGAAACAAGATTATAGTTAAGGGGAGGGGTAGACTTACCCGATAAACATCTATATCGTTATGAATTATAATACATATATTCAATGATGATGTCAATTGGGTTTAGTTTGGGTGGTTGGGAGGAATGATTGTTATCCTCCCCACGCAAGTTCAACTCCTGCAAATGATATGTTGAGCTTATAATGAGTATATTGTTGTAATGACTTTGAGCCTTGTTGATGACCCACCTTGTGCCCTGAAGATTCTAGGGTTTACCCTGGGTACCATCCTCAAAATGAGGGGAAGTATTCAGGGATTTCCCCTAGATAGTATAACCCAGAAATAAAAATATATTCAATGATGTTTTTTCATACATTCAATGATGACTTGCCATTTATTTGAAGACATTACTAAAAATTGGATCCCACTTCCTTCCATAAAATCAACAAAGAAATCCTTTTAAATGACTTGAACAAACTGAAAATTGTTGTTTCTCATGATATTTGTTTTTGAGATTTCAACGTAGCAGCAAAATTGATTTTGAAATTCCTAAAGTACAACATTCAAAATCCATTCAAGTCTTTTAAAAAAACAAACTAAAATTGGGGAAATTTATATTATAAAAGGTTGCGGTGAAGCTGAACAACAAGGAGTACATAGTGGCAACTACCATAATTTCTCTAGTAAGCTACACAGACAAAATTTGCCAAAAACAAATATTTACATACATCCTTCCAAAAATTCTTGCATGTATAGATTCTTAAGAAAATGCCTNGGTGAAGCTGAACAACAAGGAGTACATAGTGGCAACTACCATAATTTCTCTAGTAAGCTACACAGACAAAATTTGCCAAAAACAAATATTTACATACATCCTTCCAAAAATTCTTGCATGTATAGATTCTTAAGAAAATGCCTAAAATTCTTATCAATTTATAGAACACAGAGACTAATAAAAAACAAGGCAACCGTTGGCTTTGTCCTATCCAATGTTAGAGAGACGTGAATCTTGGTTGCCCAGATCCATATCTTCCATCATTTGATAGACAATATCTTCCTCCTTGAGACCTTCTTGAAATGAGTTCACTGACATCCTATGATTGGAAGCATAAGAGTGGGATCCTTGTTGAGGTTGTGGACCATACCTCAACATGGAGCATTCAACCTCTAAACAAGGATAAATTTTGGGGTGAATTTCGCTCATAGGCTAATTTTCCATGTTTTTAATAAAAAAAAGATTCACTAATTTCCATTACTTTATAAAATTACTCGCCCAAATTCTATAGGACAAAAGTATTTTACTCTAAAAATTGTCAAAATTTTCTAGAAACTACATAAAATCCTTAGAGACTTGCATATTTTAGCAAAAATATTGCCAAACATTTTATGGTTGGAATTTTAAGTATTAGTGAGATTCACCAAGGTTTCTACACTTTAAGAATAGTATGGATCCTTAAAATTTTCCTTGCCTCTAAAACATCAATTTGATGTTTGTGTTGAACTAGAGTATCCATAATCATTGCATTATGGGAGGTACATTGGTGCTTGCTTTCATGGACTTTAGTGGTCACTTAAAAGAGATAAGTTATATTGTTGTTGATGGATTCCTCATGCCTTCTGAGAACCTTGCGAAATTCCTGAGCTTCTCGGTAATGCAAGGATGAGAGGAGAAATCCACACAAAGAATAATCATGTTGCCAATCCAAATCAAAGATATGGGTTCGACTGATGGGAAACTTTGCCACCTAGAGAAGAATGGTTGAAGCAAGGGAAAATGTGACTTCCACCCCAAAGGGCCAAACACCATTCACAAATAACAGGGGAACTAGAACACCAATTCTCCACAACTTAAGAACACTAGAGCTTAAGACTCCAGAATAACGTTCACCAAGGAGTGACCAAAATTGCAAAATAACCATAAACCACACACCATACGAATCGCCAAATGCCAGAACTAGAGAGATAACAATACACCAAACATCCATTAAATTCTTATTCACCATACAACGACTCCAGAAATCAAACTAGAGACAAAGGGTAGTCTTACAAGGAGGAGGTATCTTGCTTAAGTTCATGTGATGGAGGATGTGTTGTGACATATGATGCTTGATAATGATACAATAAGTCTCCATAACCATTATGACACAAGAGACAAGGTATAGCTTGGTAAAACATACCCCAATTTTTCTGAAGTGCCCTAATGCTAAGCTTGGCCGCTTCATTAGCTAGAGTGTCAACCTGTCGATTGTATTATATCAGAGCCCGAAAGAAAGAGACCTTTGAAATATGCGAACCTTTTTTTGGATCCGTGCTATTAGGGATGCTAGCCTGTTATCCGAATGATTCTTCTTTGAGACCATCAACTCGATGATTATACTAGAGTCACCGATAACAATCAATATCTTTGTTTTGGCTTCATTAACCGAAAGAAGGCCTTGGAAAATGACATACACCTTAGCTTGATTATTTGTGGAATTCCCTAGACCCCAAGCAAAGGTTGTTTTTGATTCTCTCTTGGAATATGGGATAAAAGGCAACCCCACGTCTGCCACGCTTTCAAGTCAGTAATAATAATAATAATAATATAATTTTAAGGTCACAACCAAGTGAGACACCAAATTGGTGTATGAGACCCCCTTGTTTGTGGGACAAATGACCCCTTCCACACAACCATTTGACTACCTTGTACATACCCTATCCCCCTTTGGATTTGAACCTGTGACCTCCTAGAAGGAAACACATATTCTTAACCATTAGGCCCACTCAAACTGTATTGCATATTCTTATATTTGCAACATTATATTGAATATATATTTACTATGACATTTATCAACTTAAGTACAATGCACCACCTTCACCTTAAGTCTTATTTTTTAAAAATGATATTACTTTGTTATCATTTTGAATCATATTTATGTTTATATGTATGTGTCTTTGGATCTTCCAAGATAATTCTTAGTTAATACAATTGTTGTAGTCTAAACGTTCTACGAAATGAATGTTCTTCGATGATTTTTTTTTGGGGAGATTTGCCGTAATTCGACCGAAAATTGTTAGATCCACATATTTTAAACAACAAAAAATAGTGATTTCGTGTAGAACAATTAGACAACGCCAACACAATTTTGTGGATATTTGATAATGAAAATGAAACCGGAAGTAGCGATGTCTCGATTCCCTCACCTCAATCAATCAATAGACAACAGTTTTGAAAACGATATATTTAAAAGAATTTTGTGGTGGAAAAATAACGTACTTATCCCTGAAACATGTTTGAGAAGTGATAAAGCTTGTGAAATGTGGAAGATCTGAAAGGCCCACAAAATATCTCGTAGATGGCAATGGAGATTGGCCTGAGAGCAGGGCCATTGCAGTTCGCTTCATTCTCTGTAAGTCTTATCACTCATTTGTAAACGCTGACCAAACTGTTGGTTTTCTTCCTCTGATCTATCTCGTTAAATTGTACGATCGTCTCCTCTCATTTATTCCATCGCATTTACTCAGAATACTAGCAGTTACACTCTATTTCTACCTCAAATGAAAACAAATTTAGAAATGGCACCCGAGATTTCATGGAATGGAAGCTGCCCTATTCATAAGTCGAGTTTTTCCATTTTGGGTAATGGTTCTGACTGGGGTTCTCTGTTTTGGCAGAGCAATGGAATGCGAGAGCAGCTCCAGAGTTGCAGGGTATCAAGACTTTCAGTAAAGGCTACGGTACATTCTGAAAATAATGGCAACCTCATTCAATTTTGCTTCAAAGAAGGGTATTGACTTGTTGAATTATAATTGAAATTTCAGAATGACTGCCAAAACCCTGCAGAAGGTGGAAATGGTGGCAAGAGGATTTGGAGGCGTAGAAGCCTGGTAAGTCTCATGAACCTTATTAACTTCTTTCTGACTTAAGTCATGTAATAAAATAGGGCTTTCAAGAAAGAAACCACGAAGTTTCCTCGGCCAAATAGAAGAAACTGATAGTAAATAGAAGGACAAGGCTGGGAAATTGAATTTTATGTGATTGGGTTCACATATCTTAAAGCGTCTCGTGTAGTGAATAATCCCACATGCAAAACAATTGCCAGACAGAAGTGTAACAGGCAGGCAGATGGTTTATAAGGCAATACTCACACCAAAAGCTTAGTGAATCCAAAAACTGGCTTTGTGGTGCAAGTCCCAGGTTGATGTGATAGCACCCTCTAACTTTGGTATTAATATGATGGTTGGTTTCAGTGTCATGCCTTGTGGGCTGCCTTTAGGTTGTGGTTATTATCTATGTCAAATTGTAAGTTTATCTTACTACAGTGACATATTCCCATGTTGGGATATCTTTCCACATTAATACTCCCCTTCCATGATAACAATGGACATGCTGAAATTACAAAACTGACCCGGGGCTATTTTAGGAAGGGAAATTATTCCTTTGCATTTGCCTTAAGCATTGCTACCGTGGCTACTAATATTTGTTCTGAAGTGTGAATGGTGTGCATGAACCTGTGCAAGCTTAATAAAGATCACAACCCATTGATGCAAAATGATATAACCTCTCAAGCCTATGTTGTAGATGTATTAAAGATAGCAATGTGCAACCCTGTGTTGTGAAGACAGAAAACCCTTAAGCTTATATTGCGCAACTTTGTGTTGACAAGCTATTGATTATAAGTTGTAGAGTAAGTTGTTTTGCAACCCTTGGTTTTGAAGTAAGGCAGAATTGCAACTAGCTTTGCGTAAATGGCAAGGCATTAATTGATGTGAATGTGGAGGATGAATCTGTAAACACCATTAAGTAAAGAGTGTGATTTTTAAAGCTGGTGCAATTACAATTGGGCTGGATGAGAAAAGAATTTACTTTATCTAAACTAAAAGATTCATTTAGAATTTTACCAGAAGTAGTCAAAGGATATTTTTTGTAGCTAGGTGACTCCTGTGACCTGATGACTCAGGGAAGTGACTAGTTCTGTAAGGTACCAGAAGGAAATACGCAGAGCAGTAGCATAATTATTATCACAATAATTAGCAGAAAGAAATGAAACAATAAGCACAACGACACTATGGATCCAAAAGATGATACCTTTATTATCTTGAGAACAATGTTCATTGACCTCTTCGAGGGGGAAACACCCAACAGAGCAGAGCTCGAGTACAAATGATTCAACAAGACAAGCTTTTCAATACTTTCTACCTCTATATATACTATTTCTATCTTCTTGAGAACATTCTAGAGGCGAACCTTCTAGTAAGTCTTCTTACATTAAATGTGTTCACATTATAACATAGGCCTTATTTACTAATGACGACCTTTATTACATAGCAAAACATATTATTCTATCTACTTGAGGGGTTAGGGAGGTTAGGACCCTAACATGCCCTCCCCCTTAAAGAACAACCTTGTCCTCAAGGCTTGAGATGTGGGAATTGCTGCAGAATGGTGGCTGACTCCCATGTGGCATCCTCAGGTTGTGTATCCTTCTACTGTACTAAAACTTCCTGAATTGTGCATTGATGGAGATGACACTCACATTGGGCCAGGACTGCTTGTGGCTTCAACCAAATGGAACCTTCTTCATCCAATTTAGGGAGACTAGTTTGAATTTGGCACTTGGTTCCAATCACTTTCTTTAAGCAAGAAACATGAAAAACTGGATGGAGCTTAGAGTGACCGGGAAGGGCTAATTTGTAAGCCATGGGCCCTATGTGCTTGATGATTGTATACGGGCCATAAAACTTTGGAGCAAGTTTATGACAGTGATCTGCTTTGAGGGAAGTCTGCTTATATGGTTGGAGATAAAGAAACACCTGATCCCCTTCAATAAAACAACGTTCGGAACGACATTGATCATCTTGTTGCTTCATTCGATTCTGAGCCATGACCAAATTCTCTTTGAGGGTACATAGAATGTTAGCTCAGACTGTAAGGGTTCTGTCCACCTCTTGGACCTTGGACACACTTGTTATCACGCTAACTTGCACAGACAAATCTGCATGACAATTATAAACAACCAACCTTGTCAAGTCTCTCCGTTTGGATTGGCTATATTCCAGCGTCG
>SNQJ01S0149599.1:48935-63165 GCA_010110895.2 Picea sitchensis | reverse complement strand
GATATCTTGCAAATATATGATTATTATCCATGGGCATGTTTGTAATGTTTATTAATGGATTGTGCTATCTGATGTGCTAAATCATTTTATATACCGTCACTATATACTTGCATCGCTTGTTCATTGAGACCTTCTTGCAAGTGTAAAACTTTGGTTCAAAGTGCTCAATGGTGGAACAACATCAAACGATTGGATCGAGGTAGGAATCTTCCTCGTATTTCACATTAATTTATATAGCACATGTTGGAATTGAGTTGATTTCTGTAGTCATACCTATCTGTTGTGGTTTCCCTTGGCCATAGAGAGTTTTTCCCTTGTAACAGAATTGGCGACGCCACTGGGGAGAGATCTTCCTTCTAAGGGTTGAAGTATTTTTTCTTCTTACATTGCTCTTTTGCCTTTTTATTTCTTGTTGTATCACAGTTGGACAGAGTCTGTTCACTCCAGGTCTGAGTTTTCATCCTTTTAACATTGCCTAGCCTTGTTTTAAAAGATATAGACCTTTTTAAATCTGAGACACATAAGTTGATTTAATTGCCTTGTCTGAGACACATAAGTTGATTTAATTATACAATGGATTTCTCAACTCCCTGTCTCAGACACAACCACGTGTATGCACTTGTTGTCCCACTACAAGAGGCGTATATACACCCTTTTCTCTTGAATACGAGCGTATACCACTTCCCCCTTGCTTGTTTTCTTAGTTTAGTGACTGTTGGATAGGTTTTGAGGATCACTGAGCCCTCTTAGGTCTCTGTGGTACCTATTGAGATTATTTGGGCTAACAGGAAACCTTTTTGGAGTTGAATTTTTGGGCGGTGTCTTTCTCTTTGTTTTCTGTTTTTTTATTTGTACTTGGTAGTTGGGTTATCTGCTTAGCTGCTTGGTATTCTACTCGAGTGATTGCTTTTATACACAGTAGAAGTTATATATCAAGTTGCTTATCAGTCCATGCATTTTCTTTTTAATACATTGAAAATACAAAAAAATAGGTATTTTGCATTGGTTGGTATTTTTTGTCTTGGAACCTTTATCATTAGTTTAGCATATTTAGTGAAAGATTTCATTTTACTTCTGAGTTGCAGAGTTAAAATTGAAAATTGCACTATTTTTATTTAGCGTTTCATTCACTGAAAAGTCAAAGTTAGGATTTGCATTATATCTATTTTTATTTTCATGTAGAGTCATAACACCATGAGTTTCATTTCCATACCTCTTTGAGTAATCACGACCAATAAAATTTACACTATAAACTAAAATTGATTAGTCACGATTTTATTTTTTAGGGTGCACAAACTGGCCTAGGATTTAGTGCCTTGGAATAGGATTTTGTGAGTAAACTTCTCCAAGGCAATTAAATCAACTTATGTGTCTGAGATAGGGAGTTGAGAAATCCATTGTATAAGTGGTAATATCAAGAGGCTCCACTCACACCAGAGTTAATCATGAGGTTGCACGAAGTTAGTTGAAGGGATAACCCCTAGATACTCACCTAACGTCAGAGATATTTCTGTGGATTTATTCGTATTTGGAGATCTTGATAGTTCCCATACCTCTGTGAGAGGTGGTGCTTTCAAGGTTTCGGGCTTTGCTACCTTGCCCATACGGTGATCCAAACTTATGACTGCTCGCCTGTGCATCGGTTATACAATGGTTTATTAGTTGCTTGACTTAGGTTTCTCATAGGTTACTTTCATGGGTTATTCTGCTTATATCATGAGTCAGATAGGGGTCAGACAACACACAGCCTTTATGGAGGATTACCTCCTTGGGGGGGTCTAACCGACTAGTTGTTAAGCCTATGAGGGCCCTTATAATTGATTCCGTTACCTCCAAATTTTAGCAAGGAGTCTCAGGTCCCTCTTGGATGAGGCATACCTTCTTTAGCGAGGGAGGCCACTCAACCACTTTAGCCCATTTGCATGCATATTGGCCGTTTGAATTTTTGGTATTCTCTTTGATTACTAGCTGGCCTTAGGATATTTTTTTATTTGTTGAGAGTCATAATTCATCATGGATTCAGACCATCTTCCTCACAGGTCCCGTCGGTTGTTACAGTTACCACCGGTTTTTGAGCTATTGCCTTCTAAAATGCATAGAGTTATCAAGAGTGGTACACACACATCCACTTTTCAGACTTGTGATCCCACAAGGATGAGTACTGAGTCTAGTCTTCAGAACACTAGGATTTCATCAACTCCCAAACCCACTATAGTTAATTTCACTCCTTCGACACCTGCAACCACTATAGTTGCAGTGTCGGAGGTCTACACTGGTACTATGGCTTAGCCCGTAGTCAATGCTTCATCTCTTGCCTCTAACCCTTTTGGGGGTTTTGGCCACTCACCGAGTTACAATGTTCAGACCATCCCCATGGCTACTAGTCTGTTTTCTTATGGTATGCCAAGTTTCACTTCGCAGTCTTCGACTGCCATCCCAGCTGCTGGCCATAATGCTAGCCTTGGACTTGGGGGCACCACACCTCCTTACACTCCCTTTCATTTTAGTATCTCTCATGTTCCCTAAGTGAATCCTAATGTAGGAAGTGTCCCCTTCCCTAACCCTGGGTCTAATCCCTCTACGACTAGATGGAACAACCAAGCTAGCATACAAGTTTCGCCCTATATCCCTATCCCCTCGGTGCTAAATTCGACCAATACTTTTGGCATAAAAAATCCACTTCAATCCTCCAGATTCCCACCCGGAGGAGGTCAGTCTTATGTCTTGGGAACCCCCGAACCTAGATCTAATCCAGTTGGGGGAAGTTTTAACAACCCTTAGTTTAGAGCTAATCCAACTGGGGGAAATTTTCATAACCCTTATCAGAACATTCCTGCTGGAATGATGCCCAATCCATCTTTCAGGAATCCGCCCGAAGGAGGGTATTTTAATTATGGACAAGGTTTTGTTCCTTACCAGAACCCTGGATGGAACGCAGCTCCTAATACTCAGTATTTTGTAGGAGGATGGGGTCAGGTGTTGCAACCCCGTATTCCCTTTCTGGCCATGCTTAATCTGCTAGATTTGTCTAAACTAATGAATGACCTGGTGAGTAATGATCCCACATGGCCCCCTGTCCCCACCAAGATTTTGTCAGACATTCCAAAGTTTGAGGGTAAGAATGGTGAGGGCCCTGGTGATCACGTCACTACTTTTCACCTCTAGTGCTCATTGAATTCTTTGAATCACGATTCTATTAGATTATGATTGTTTTAGCTCACTCTTATCAGGATTGCATCACAATGGTATATTGAGCTACCTAGGGGAACATATGGGTCTTTTCAACAGTTAGTGCTATCATTTCTTAACCATTTTCAACTACCTGTTCATTACGATGCTGGCCTTGAACTTTTGTCAACCTTACGCCAGGGTTCCGACACTCATATTTTGAACCATATCTAGGAATGGCGTAGGTGAAGACGGTTAGTTAAGACTCCCATACCCCCAACCTTTCTTTTAGAATCGTTTTTAAAATCTTTTCACACTCCTATTTCAAAGGACGTTGCTACTTCTGGGGCCTTTAGCGAGGAAGAGGCCATTTTTAGAGCCCAACAATTAGATTTGATCTATGCCTAGTCTGGGATGTTATACCACCTTCTTCTTGATGCTCTTCGGTTGACTCATGATCCTAGACAGGGTCCTGGGCCCCATGATGATGGAATTGTGGGGTCCACCAATGTAAAGTCCATAGACTCAACAATGAAGTCTGTCGGAGGACCGACTTCATCTGGATCCTCCAAACCCACCCAATCGGCGGATGTACATTCCGTACAGTCGTCGAAAAACCCAAATGGTGACCAACAACTAGATGGGAATAAACGGAAAGGTCGAAATAATTATAGAGGTGTGAAGAATAAACCCAAGGACAAGAATAATAATGGAAAACAGAACGATAACGTTGGAGAAGGCACAAAAGAAAAGTGGAAGGTTAAGTTTCCTTGTAAACTTTGTACAGACGATCACCTTACACACTTATGCCCCAAACTTGTGGAAGCTACAAGGCTTTTAAATCTTCCACCCGTTGTGCTAACGAATCCTTTTCCTCACATCCAACACTTAGCCTCAAGTTCTTCAAATGTCAAAAATTCGTCTAGTGGAAGTCAAAACCCACCATCACAAGATGGCGACCCTGTTTGTATCAATATGGTCGATGAAAAAATTGATATAGCCACTCACTCTCAAGATTACAACTCTTCAAAAGCTAGTACCAATCTAGAAGCTCCTCCTCCACCCCCAGAGACAAATTTACAGATCAAGAAACTAGAGCCACCACCTCGTATTCTGAAAGGAGTATTCAAGTGCTCTACCCATAACCCTAACACTAAAGCCTCCCAGAACTACTCTATTGTTGAGGATCTGGGCCAAACACCTTGCGCGATATCTTCTCTGGAGGTACTCCAGACATGTCCATCATAGAGGAATGCCTTACTCTCTGCCTTAGGAGCTCTAGAACCTTGTGTCTTGAAGATCATCAAGTTCGATGTCACGAATGTGAACCCTCGCCTACCCTACCATGTGGCTTTCCAAATACACGTGGAGTATTCTAATTATACGATCAAACGAGTGGTCATTGATGAAGGTGATGCCACTTGCATGATGTCCTTATCCTGTTGGAAATATATCGGTTCTCCAACCCTTTCAAATTCATTGACCATGTTGACTGCATTCGACGGTCATTCCTTCCGCCCTCATGGTATTCTCCCCACCTTTCTGATCCATTTAGGTGGGAAGATAGTAGAAGTGGAAGTAGAGGTAGTTGATGCACCTCTCGATTATAACCTATTACTAGGTCGCAATTGGACTTATGCTATGGTCGTCGTCGTATTGTCCATTTTCCACACGCTTTGTTTTCCTCATCAAGGGGATATTTTGACGATCGACCAATTATCCTTTGCGTAATCTAGCCCAAACACATCTGTTGGATCATCGATCCCTGTGGTAAAAAATTCTCAGCCGGCAACTCTGAATATCGGTGTCGAAATGTATTCTTCCCTCATGGGTACTTTTGACTTCTCAGCACCAATTCACCACATTTACGCCATGTCCAGTATGCCCTCTTCAGTAGAGAGGTCCATCCCTTTCCACACTTCTTATTTCAGTGACCCTTGGACCCTACCTTCTCCGACTTCATCGATTGAAGGTCAATCGCATGCTGGAATGGCTATGCCACTATTGGCAGCAGAGATTGCATATCAAGCTATCCTTGACTCTTTTTCCGATCCTGATCTTGTTCCCTCATAGACAGTCGAGGAGAATCAAATTCTCAGGCCCATTTGGGCCACTTCGTTATCTTGTTCACATTATTTCTTGGATGAGAATTTTCCTTCGGACGAATCCATCCTTGAAGACATAAATGTTTCCGAGAGACCTTGGGATGATATGCATCATCGATGTTATTTTCTCCCAAGTCTTGAAAAAATTGAGCAAGATGATTTTAGATCTACCCTGAGTGAGATAGTCGGTCACGCCGTAGTTCCACTTGATACACATGGAATTTATGCTGAAGGGAATATGGCGAGTATTTCTCCCACTGTCTAGATCGATATCTCTCATACCCTTGGCAAGATTGAAAACGTAAATATAGATGCAGATTGTTCGCCAGAAGAGATTCTGATCTACACCAACCTCTTCAAAGAATTTTGAGACGTATTTGCTTGGTCATATGAAGAGATGCCAGGGATCGACCCCCATATTGTCGAACATGAGATTAGGACTTACCCGGATGCTAAACCCATTTGACAATGTCTTAGAGATGTTAATCCTAGGAAGGCCCTTGCTATTAAGGCAGAGGTAGAGAAGCTACTTAATACCGACTTTATCTACCCAGTTCCCTTGACCGAATGGGTATCCAACCCCGTTCTCGTGAATAAAAATCAAGGAACCATTTGCGTGTGTATGGAATTTTGTGACCTGAACAAGGCCTGTCCTAAAGACAACTTACCCATGCCTTTCATTGATTAGATTCTTGATGAGTGTGCAAGAAGCGACATATTTTCTTTTATGAACGGATTTTCAGGCTATAACCAAATCCAGATCAAACCCAAAGACCAACATAAGATGGCATTCATATGCCCTTGGGGCACGCTTGCATACCGGAAAATGCCATTCGGCCTGAAAAACACTGGAGAAACCTTCCAACGAGCCATGAATTTCGCTTTTCATTATCTCAAACACATAGTCAAATCTTACCTCGATGATCTTGCTGCTCACTCTCGCAAGAGAATGGATCATTCTACGCACCTTCGACTGGTTTTTGAAAGATGTTGCTACTGTAGAATCTGACTCAACCCTCATAAATGCATCTTTTGTGTTAGATCTAGCCGTCTCTTAGGATTCTTAGTCTCCAAGACAGGGATCATGGTAGATCCACTTAAGGTTGAGGCAATTCTTCAGTTGCCTCCCCCACACACGATTAGACAGCTTCAAGGTTTACAGGGGAAAGCTAACTTTTTGCGTTGATTTATTGTAAGAAAGGCACCCCGTTTATTTGGGATGAGTGAGCCCAACAATGTTTTGACGCTTTAAAGAAAGCCTTGGTATCGACCCCTCTGCTGAAATCTCTTGATTACAATAGAGATTACTTGTTTTATATCATCGCGTCTGAAGAGACCATTGGTATGGTTCTAGTTCAAGAGGATGATGAGCTCCATGATCATGTCATCTACTATCTCAGTAGAAATTTAGTTGGTCCTGAATGGAATTACTCACATGCTGAAAAGCTAACTTTGGCAGGCATCCATGCAATCAAATGTTTATGACACTATATATTGCTTTGAAAAACTATTGTGGTTTCCGATGTTAATCCATTTCAATACGTCCTCACTAGACGTATCATAGGCAGAAAATATAATAAATGGATTGTCATCCTACAAGAATTTGATCTCGACTTTTCTTCTGCCAAGTCCAAGAAATCACTAGTTTTTGCATAGTTAATATCTGATTTCCCACGATTAGACAAAGATGTTATTCATGTCAATTCATTCACGGATGAACACATTTTCCTTGTCTCATCGTCCAACCCCTAGTATGGAGGTATTGTTTTATATCTTCAAACCTTGAAGTTCACTCAGCGTCTCTCGCGAGATGATCGACAACGTGTTAGATACCAAGCCAAAAAGTATACAATCATCGGCGACACTTTGTATCGTCAAGGACTAGATAGCATCTTACATCATTCCTTAACTCACGAAGAAGCCGAGTTATTCCTTAATGATTTCCACAAAGGGGCTTGTGGAGGTCATCTATCCGGGCTTGCGACAACCCAAAAAATCTTGTGAGACAGTTACTTCTGGCCCACCATATTTAAAGATTGTATTGAAGAGATTAAGAAGTGTCACCCCTGACATGTGTTCACTCTAAAAATGCACTCGCACCCAGCCTCTCTCCACCCAGTCATTACCGTCAGTCCCTTCACTAAGTGGGAAGTAGATTTCATTGATTGAAACCCAACTTCGGTTGGGGGGCATCAACACATTATCATGGCTGTTGACTACTTCACCAAGTGGGACAAATCCATGCCTACCATGAAATCCGATGGGAAGAATGCCGTTTTTTTCGTATTCAAACAAATTATTGCCCAGTTCGGTATCCCAAGTAAGATTGTCACTGATCATTACAACCATTTTCAAAATGAAATGATGATAGAAATAGCATCTAACTTGGGGTTTAAACATGATCACTTGTCTCCTTATTACCCCCAGGCAAATGGGCAAGTAGAGGCCATCAATAATTCTCTCAAGACCATTTTGCAAAAAACTGTGAGTCGAAGCAATTCCAACTGGCACATCATGTTATATCTCGCACTTTGGGCATACCGAACCTCATTTAAGACTGCCACCGATTTTTCTCCTTTTTAGTTAGTACACGGTGTGGAGTCGATACTTCCCGTTGAATGCGAAATCCCTTCTCTCAAATTGGCAGTTGATATCCTACCTGACACTTTGGATTTAGAGCGATGCCTTGTACACCTAGAGAGTCTTGATGAGTAGCGTCGGGACGCCTTTACGGCCATCGAGGAAAACAGGAAACATGTCAAGGTTCAGTACGATAAGTCTATATGTCCCCGGTTGTATGATAAGGGTGACTTGGTCCTATTGTATGACCAAGCCAAAGAACCGCTAGGGGCAGGAAATTTTAAAACCACGTGGCACGGTCCTTATATCATGCGACAAGTTCTAGAAAAAGGAGGCTACGAGTTGGAAGATTATGAAGGGAATAAATTGGCTGAGCTTAGAAATGGGCTCTACTTAAAAAAGTATTACACCTGAGCCCTGGGCTTGGGCAAAACCCTTTGTATACTAATGTAAATTTAGTGTATATACACCTTTTCCCCTTTTTGTCTTTGTCTTTCTTATCGAGTTTTCCCTTTTGTTGGCATATGTCAACAAAATCTTTGGTCTACGTAGGATTTGCAGACGGAACCAGTCGTCATACACAGAACTTAGCTTCTGCCTCTTGGGTGATTTACTCGTCCAAGGGTCTGTTGGTATCTTCAGGTGGTGTATGCCTAGGGCCATCCATGCATAATGTGGCCAAATATAGTGTCGTTATAGAATTATTGCGCGATGTTATCTCACATGGTATTCGCTCTATAGAGTTGCGCCTGGATTCTCAGTTAGTCGTACGTTAGTTAAACAGTCATTACCATGTGCATGATCTGACGTTACGTCATCGATTCCTACGAGTATGTATTTTAGAACGACAATTTGATTTTATTACATATTTTCACATTCCTATAAGTTCTAATCATGTATCTGATGCCTATGCTAATTATGTTTTGGTTTGGAATTTGTCACATTAATAAAGAAAAGAAGACCATTAAATAAATGTACACATTGTAAGATATAAGTGCAGCCGAAGATCCCTCTTTCCATATTTCCAAAAAATATGGTGTTTTATATTACAAAATTGGGGATAAAACCCTCAAAAATACATATACAACCGATATACATGTCCTATGACATCTACACCTGTGGCGTCGGATGAGTCTCGTGATAGCAAACCAAGGCATTGGTGAGATGCCGAAATATTTGTACCCATGCTCTAGGTACACCGACAACCTGCCTCTGTATGGATTCAGGTAGATCCTCCACCTGAACCATAGGAATCCTCAGTGTCAAACGCAATAGGTTGCCCTGCATGTTCTGAAGGACTCTCCCCGCCTCTCCTCTGACTGCCTCATCTTCCCGGTGCCTCTGCCTGTGTTGTAGGAATCCCTCTAGACGTTCTGGACCCATGTCTGCAGCAACACAAGTATCGAGTTAATATTTAAAAATACCATCCAAAAAATATTTTTGTTCTTTTAAAAGACAAAAACAAAATATACAAAAAACATTGTTTACCTATGACATTGTAGGCGGCTCCTGGTGGAAGCAACATATCAGGATCACCTCTAAAATAAATTCCCACATAGGGATAGTCATCTAGAGCTATGATTTGTCTCCCCCACCAGAAGAAAAAATCATCGTTGTAGGGTGTCACCACCCTAACTCCCCCCTGTCGTCTCATGACCTCGACCCATCACACCATAGTTGGATCGTGTGGCTCTCTAGGAATGATATCCACTCTAGATCCCAGGCTTGGGATCTGCTCGAAAAAGAAGCTACAAAGGATAAAGCCAACCCGAAGTTTCTCCTTGCCCCTTGCTTGCACTCTGTCAGCTGACCTTTCATGCTGGTCAACAGTGAGGTACACCAATCGTACACAGTAGGTCTCACACACTTCAGTGCATAAAACATAAGTGGTCTCGATGCTTGATGTAGCGAGGCTGACCCTATGATCCTGGTAAGCACGAGCACAATAATCTACAGGATGAGGTTACCTATAGCCCAGATAGGGATTTGACTTCCCACCATGGGAGTCCCTGCAACACAGTGGGCCTCGATGTATTCTTCGACCTTCATCCCACTTTCGGCCCCACGTGACTTAAGGTCCACGACCTCTCCTCGGCGTGAAATTCATGTCAAGAAGTAGATGTCCTCTACTTTGACCCTTAATGGTTTCCCATCAAGGATAAATCTCTCGCTATCTGGATCCCAATAGCCCACCAACATTTCCAATAACCTCACTTGGGTCCTCATTCCTTTGAGAGCCCAAAACTTGTATAGACCACATATCTTTAATCCCACTTGAGCCACTAGATCCCTTCCCACTTTTGCATCTACCTCCTCATGCTCTCTCTCCCTCCACTCCAACACCATCCTGCAAAAACCAAATCAATTTTTTATTTAAAAACTTATTTTTTGCCATTTTGCGCACGTATATGTGGTTTATCCAAGAACAGTCATGGGTAGGGCTTGATATACTCCCCCTGTAGTTCACACAGGGGTGTATATCTGGTCATATACGCGACATATTAGTAGAAACCCATGTATACCGAAAACACAATTTGCACCCTTAAAAACTGAAAAAATGGAGCCTAATTCAAAATTTTAAACCATTGAACTTGAAGAGGATGGGATGAAGAGTTACCTGGACTAGATAGCTTGTGATTATGTTGCCTATTTCTCCCACGATTGTTGTTTGAATTCTGGAGGTATGTTAGTCCAAATTGCACTATTTTGGTTGAAAATGAAAATGACATAGTAAATTGTGATTTAATTACTATTTATAAAACATTTTTACCCATTTGATATAGTTTATGCCATTATTTTGTCTAATGGACTAATTCAAAACTGGTTTTAAGCTACTTTTTGTAGTTTCGACTCAATTTTCTTGCAGATTTCAACGTCATGGTTGGTCGTTCATATCCTCAGGCAGGTATATTCATAACCTAGCATATAGGATAGGTATTCACTACATCGTGCAATTTTTCATTATCCTCCAATTACCAATTTTTACGCCTTAGGTACGAACCCCTTTATTGCGACACATTAACCTCCATCTGCTATCATAGCATCATTAATAAATGGTAGAGACTTACCAAACATGGGTACCCTAGTTAGAACCTCTTTGTCATTTGGGGCCCATGCTGAGATTTTTTCCTTAAGACCGGGAGTCCATTAGAATTCGATACATGAATTTACAATAAGACTCATTTCTCATTCATGCAAACGTGGCCTTATTACCCATGGAATCCCAAAAACACGAGTCTTAGTTAATCTCTTTTCCGAATCGTTATTAAAAATTGAAAATATCACCGAGTGATTTGTCCCTTTCACACTCGTTAAAATTGGATTTGAAAGATCATGAGTCTTAGTTAAGCTCTTTTCCAACTCGCTATCAAAAATGGAAAAGATCGCCGAGTGAACTTGTCTTTTTCACACTCGTAAATTGTATTTGAAAAGACATCTATTTGGCACAAGTTTACCCCTTTTTCACACCAAGTAGACTAAAAGATATAAAAAAGGACATTTTTTGGCATTAAATTGTGATTGCATCTCATGCCCTTTCTTGCAGTATTGAGCCTTTAGTTGGTTCTTGCATTGCGTTATAAACCATGTCCCAAGCAGTTTGCATCCTCAACCAAGCAGATCCTTGTCTATATCCTTCGCAATTTGACACCCTATACCCTGGAGGGAACATCACCCCGAGTGTCCATCTCTCGCATGCATTTCCTTGCATTGAGCATAGGTACATTCCACTACTAGAACTAGTTTTTCTTACTTGCGACACTCGTTCCCTCCTCTGTATCATAGCATTCACTTTTTATGAAAAAACAAAAAAAGATGGGTGGGAAGGGAGTACTATATTGTAATTGGCAGCAGTCGTGTCACCTTTGAATAGAGCACAAAGTTATTGAGTCCTTGCGTCATCATAATTTTGGGTTTAGCATGGCCTTAGGAAGTTAATCTCGTTACAGAATTTTCTCTACCGACAGGTTAATATTCCATCCACTATAAAGAACATTATGGATGCCTCCTGCATCTAATTGTTAAATCATTAAGTCTATGCTGTCAGAGTCCACCATATGTCTCACTCTCTTGTTCAAAGGAAGTCTATCAACTTGTGTCAGCCACTCCTCAGAAATCTTGACTTCGCATATCGTCCATCCCTCAGTTTGTCTCATAATCACATGATACTTTGGTCTTATGATGCACGTTGGCCCTACTTTCATCATTGGTAGGTCACCTTGAACCCAACAATCAAAATTTCATCATGGGTTGTTGACTGGGTGGTCTCCCTTGTGTTCGACGACAAGAAATCTATTCACACTTTGGGATTCGTGCAGTGACTTGGATTCCATTAGCCTTATTGGTGGTTTCCTCACCTTTGTCAGTAGTTTTCATCACTGGTTGCTATTCAGAGGGTCTTTTTTGTGTACCACTTGCATTTGGAACACACGAAATATGCATAGGGTCATTGGTTTGTGAACATGTTCTTCGTCCGATCTCCACCAAATCATGAAGCTCCTGCTTTGTTCCTCGTGCTGACTGATGAGAGATGCCTTAATGTTCTCCTTTCAACGTGTCTCTTTCCATCGACTTCAACTCATGTATTATGGATACGAGGCTTAGAGTTTTATGAGTACCTTGAGGTTTGTAGTCATTAGTGGCATGCTCTCTCGCCATTGACAGATGGGAATACATCAATGTCTCCTGATCAATGGATCTCTCAAATGTTTGACACCAGTTCCTTTATTCACATTTGTAGAGATGTACTCAGTGCCTTGATACCTACTTTCATCATTGGTAGGTTGTCTCATGTTTGTTAACGGTATACCTCAATGACCGGTAATCAAACGATGTCTCATCATGTTTGACCTCAACTCATTTATTCACATGATGTAGACTTGCACCATTGGTGGATTGTATTGAAGACTTGAAGACATCACTTTGTAGACACAACTTTCCTGATTTGTTGCTTCCATTTCATCGGATTAGTACCTATTTGAATTCAGCAATCATGGGAGATTAGATTGTACTCCATGGTATACAGATATCTTTAGATTGATTTTGAGACTGGTTTCACTAGGCCTTGTTCGTGACTATGACATCTATTGGCATGTAATCGCATTCATATTTGCCTACTCATGGCCATGAACAGTTGTTGGTATATTTTCCACATGGATCTGCATTGTATTTTTGGCAACCATGTATGCAAAGTCAGTACATAATGTAATGAGAAATTGAGTTCGTCCAGCTGGTTCTCTACCACTCCACTTCTGGTTTATTTTTAATGTATTTCGGCCATCGTAGATACTCCTCTGATCTCACACATTAGGGGGCATCTGTTATAGAAATATTTTCCTCACCATTGCTATCTTGCACAAAGGGCCTTTTTTCATTTCCCTATGCAGACTTATGAACCCCCTTTTTGATAAATCCAGAACCAAAATTATATATTTTTCCACATATACGCTACCTAACTTCTTTTCAAGATGCGTATACGCTTGTTGCTCCACTACAACTTGCATATATCGGGATTTGTGCCAGAAAATACAAAATGAGTGTAACACCCTGTTTCCCCGAGTCTGTAAAAATAACTATAATAGCCAAGAACTATGGCAGACTCAAAGATGTGAATGTGTGATTTTGAATGGACCTTAGTATAAAAGGTCAACGAATGTAAATAATGTTATGAATATATGTTGCAAGACTGCTGGGAGTGGGATGTGATGAAAAGATACCACGATAGTTGATGAAAGGTGGTGGAAGGCACCTGGAATGGTGGTGTTAACATCCACCGAAAAAAATACCATATTTGGTCTTCACTAGCCCGAAGATCAAGAGCAGATCATTGGCCCCGAAATGAATTACTCGCTAGGTTGGTAGGTGAAGAGGATCATCATGAGTTAATGAGGGATGGGGGTGAACCGCCCATCTGTGGAAGCCTCAGACATGACCACCACGGGGAAGTTCGTGCCACATGCAACCTCGTTGGAAAAGAAAAGGCAGGAAAGAGGTGTGGAAGAGGGAAGTCACAACAGAGATCGCAAGCGGGGAGAAATCAGAAAGACTCTGGAAAAATATATAGAGTGATTGATAAGTAGAGAAGAAGGAGAGTAACCTTCATTCTCGACCTCTGACGAATAGAGACTCAGTCTCACAACATCGTGGTCTAAGCTGGGGGGTGGCTAGTGGTAAATCCATTCGGAATCACTGAGCCTATAGTTGGGTGGAAACGAGCACCCCTCTCAACAGTTGCATCAAACCTGGTGTTTTTCTGATAAGTGTTATATCTCGTATCTTGAAATTAATATTTTGACATGTATGCTCATGGTTTGTGAAATTATGAATGGTTTCAGTATAAGACTGTCTGTATGGTGTTTTGATCAGAAATAGTGGTTGTA
>SNQJ01S0149599.1:25546-46137 GCA_010110895.2 Picea sitchensis | reverse complement strand
GGAGACCATGTATATCTCAGAGTTAGGCCCAGGAAGAGTTCCCTGAAAATGGGAGCTTGTGCCAAGTTGGCACCTTGGTATTTTGGACCCTTTGAGGTTCTAGATAGAGTGGGACCTGTAGTTTATAGGCTAGCACTTCCTCCCACAGTAAAAGCACATAATATTTTGCATGTTTCAATATTGAAGAAATATGTACATGATTCTAATCATATAATTGACTGGTCTATGATCCAGGTGGAACCAGAGGGAGAATTATTACCAGAACCTCAATGCATACTAGACAGAAAGGAAACCCCGTTCCAGAACTGAACCATTGCACAGGTCAAGGTGCAGTGGAGACATTTTGGCCTAGATGAGGCTACATGGGAAATGGAGGATGCCATGAAACAGGCATACCCGATTTTGTTTACCTCTGTACATACATGTCATATTGATAGATAGAACATCAAGGATGATGTTCCTTTAAGGGGGAGGGAATTGTAACACCCTATTTCCCCCAGTCAGTAAAAATAACTATACTGGCCAAGAACTATGGAAGACTCAAATATGTGAATGTGTTATTTTGAATGGACCTTAGTATAAAACGTCGACGAATGTAAATAATGTTATGAATATATGTTGCAGGACTGCTGGGAGGGGGATGTGCTGAAAAGAGACCACGATGTCTGATAAAAGGTGGTGGAAGGCTACTGGAATGGTGGTGTTAACTTCCACAAAAACAAATATTGTGTTTGGTCTTCACTGGCCCGAAGATCAAGAGCAGCTCCCCGAAATGAATTAGTCGCCAGGTTGGTAGGTGAAAAGTCTCCTCATGAGTTAATGAGAGATGGGGGTGAATCTCCCATTTGTGGAAGCCTCAGACATGACCACCGCGAGGAAGTTCGTGCCACATGCAACCTTGCCAGAAAAGAAAAGGCAGGAAAGAGGTGTGGAAGAGGGCAGTCGTGATAGAGATCGCAAGAGGGGAGAAATAAGAAAGACTTTGGAAAAATATACAGAGTGATTGATAAGTAGAGAAGAAGGAGAGTAACCTTTTTTCTCGATCTATAATGAATAGAGACTTTGTCTCACAACATCGTGGTCTAAGCTCGGGGGTGGCTAGTGGTAAATCCATTCAGAATCGTTGAGCCTACGGTTGGGTGGAAACAAGCACCCCTCTCAAAAGTTGCATCAAACCTGGTGTTTTTCTGATAAGTGTTATATCTCGTATCTTGAAATTAATATTTTGACATGTATGCTCATGGTTTGTGAAATTATGAATGGTTTCAGTATAAGACTATCTATATGGTGTTTTGATCAGAAATAGTGGTTGTATGCTTATATTGGAAAGACCACCTTTGGCTTACATAAAAAGACACACACACACACACATATATATATTGATCGAATTCAATTTTCAAGGTTGTTCTCGGGAAATTTATTCCCTTATTTGTCTTAAGTACTGCCCTGGATAAATCTCCTCACAGGGACACCCTTTTTGAAAGTTTATCCAAGGATCTGTTGGAGGCTTTTATGGCATAAGTCTTAAAACCCTACACGAGAGAGAATGGTCCTTTTTGACTTCGACATTTCGATGCTTCGGCATCAGGAATATCTAATGGTGAGTTCCCATGTACTCACAAGTCCCGAAATCCTGACTTGCGAAATCCCGATGGAAGAAACCCTGAAATAAGATGAGCATGTTTAAGAGTTAGTATTTCAGAGTTTCGGTACCTGGAATACCCAAGGGTGAGTTCCTTTGTACTCACAAGTCCCAAAATCCCGACATGTGAAATCTCGAAATGACAGTGTGTAGCTAAATCCCGATATTTCGGTGTTTTGGCATTCGGAATATCCAAGGGCGAGTTCCCTTGTACTCACAAGTCTCGAAATCCCGACTTGTGAAATCCCAAAAAGATAGAGTGTGGAGAAGTTATTATATTTCGGTATTTCGGCACCTGGGGTACCTAAGTGTGGGCCCCATGTATTCGCCAGTCTCAAAAACCTGACTCACGAAATCCTGACCCGCAAAATCTCGATTTAGGAAACCCTGAAATAGTGGAGCATGTTTGGAGTTCGGTATTTCAGAGTTTCAGTTCCCGGGAAACCCAGGTGCGAGACCTCCTATCGTCGCATATCCCCAAAACCCGGTTTGCAATTCCCTAAAATTTCTTAGCGCATATAGATTCAGCATTTCGGTGTTTCGGTACTCGGAATACCCAAGGTCGAGTTCCCTTGCACTCGCAAGTCCCGAAATCTCGACTTGCGAAATCCCAAAATAGTATAGTGTATTTAGAGTTCGGTGTTTCGGAGTTTCGCCTCCCGGGAAACCCAGGTGCGAGACCTCCTCTTCTCGCATATCACAAAATCCCGATGGATGAGATCCCGAAATGACAATAGCGTGGATGAGTTATGGTGTTTCGGTGTTTTGGCACACGGGATACCTAAGGGTAAGATCCCTTGTACTCGCCAGTCGCGAAACCCCGAAGTATGAAACCCCAAAAAGGTATAGCGTGACTAGAATTTATTGTTTCGGTGTTTCGGCACCCGAGATATCTAGAGGCAAGTCTCTTGTACTTGCAAGTCCTGAAATCCTAACTTGCGAAACCCCAAAATGGCATAGCGTGTCTAGAGTTTGGATGTTTTGGAGTTTCAGCACCTGAGAAACCCAGATGTGAGACCTCCTGTCTTCGCGAAGCCCGAAATCCCGACTTACGAAATCTTGAAATGATAGAGCATGGACAGGTTATGATGTTTCGGAGTTTCGGCTCCTAGGAAACCCAGGTGCGAAACCCTCTTGTCCTGGCATATCGCGAAAACCTGGTATGCGAAACCCTGAAAAGTGGAGTGCCAGGCTTCAATCCGAGGCATTATTAATTGTGACGAATTGTTGGTTCCCTTCGAGTTTCGGCACCTCGAAAGCCAAGGATCGAGAATACATGCTTCACGATTTCCCGAATCGCGAAAGCCGGGAGCACCTCTCCGGTAAGGCCTGTGATCATTGTCAATGATCATATAGGTACTGATAAGGGATGGTAGGGTCTGCAACAAGCCCCATAGGAATTCGAGGATTCTGTTCTTCGGAGAAGAGAAGCAAAAGATGAAAAAAAAATTAGTCTTCTGTAGTGGGTGTGTTACAATGAGGTAGGTTTTCCATGTCACGACAAATGATCTATGATCTTTGGCCTTCCATATACTGGAAACGTTCCGACTCGGCCCTTCAGTTGCATTCTAGAGGCTATAAGAGCACAACTTTGAGCTATGGAAAAGGAGAGAGAAATCATTCAACTTTGAGAGCAAAGTTACTCTGGAAAAATTACTTCATATTGAGTCTGCATCCCTTTGTCCCTCAAGTTTGAACACAATGTTCAGCCCCCAAGCTCTTCCCTTATTGTCAAGAGGATCTCATTATCTCTTTGCTATGAGCTTGCCTTTGGTGGAGGATTGAAGTGGTGGAGACCCAGTTGGAAGGGACTTGGTTTCTTGGTTTCGAACCGTGTCGACACAGAAGTATGTAATGTTCATACTTCTGTTGATCAATTATTAATAGAAATACTCCTTTCCCTTCTTATCAATATCTTGCAAATATATGATTATTATCCATGGGCATGTTTTTAATGTTTATTAATGGATTGTTCTATCTGATGTGCTAACTCATTTTATATACCGTCACTATATACTTGCATCACTTATTTGCTGAGAACTTCTTGCAGGGGTAAATCTTTGGTTCAAAGTGCTCAAGGGTGGAACGACATCAATTGATTGGATCGAGGTAGGATTCTTCCTCGTATTGCACATTAGTTTATATAGAACATGTTGGAATTGAGTTGATTTCTGCAGTCATACTTGTCTGTTGTGGTTTACCCTTGGCCATAGAGAGTTTTTCCCTTGTAACAGGCTGAAGAGGAGAAGAGGAGAGACTCGAAATAGTAACCTGTTTTCATGAGTTAATCATAACTCAACTTCATACTTTAGTTTGAACTTAGAACTAGACTTGAGATTGGTTACAACTCAACATTACACTTTAGTTCGAAAATAGAACTAGACTTGAGACTGGTTACACCTCAACATTTCACTTTAGTTCAAAATAGAACTAGACTTAAGACTTCAGTTACATCTCAACATTACACTTTAGTTGTAAAATAGAACTGGACTGAAGACTTCAATTGCAACTCAAAATTATACTTTAGTTCTAAAATAGAACTAGACTTAAGACTTTAGTTACAACTCAGCATTACACTTTAGTTCTAAAATAGAACTAGACTTAATACTTCAGTTGCAACTCGGCATTACACTTTAGTTCAAAAATAGAACTAGACTTAAGACCTCAGTTGCAATTCAAAATTACAATTTAGCTCTAAAATATAACTACACTTAAGACTTCAGTTGCAACTCAACATTACACTTTAGTTCTAAAATAGAACTATACTTAAGACTTTAGTTACAACTTGACTCTTTACAAAGCAATTCAAAATTCTCTTCATCGTGGATAATGTTACATGTGACAAGGCACTAGATCAATACATTTACATCATTTGCAATATTAGGAATATCATTTGTTTCTAGCTCATAGGAATTTTATATTCAACCTGAATTTTGCTAGATGCCTTGAATTGTGCTCATGACTCACAAGGTTTGACTAGGCTCATAGAGGTTGTATGTTCCCCCTGACTTTTTCACTAGTATGTCTATGCTCACATAGGTTGTACATTCCCCCTAACTTTTGCACTAGTCTGTCTATGCTCACAGAGGTTTTACGTTCCCCTTGACTTTTTTATTGGACTCACATAGCATCTCGTTCATCCTGACTTTTGGTTTGACTCACAGAGGTTGTACATTCCCCCTGGCTTTTGTCCATACCTCACAAGACTGTTTAATTCTCCAAATCTCCCTGGCTAGCCTCAGGGTGGTCCATATGGCCTCTCATTGGAGAATGACTTTCGATGCTGCCAAATTTAACACTCGTTACCCTCACGTCACATCAAATACATTGAAATTTAAATAATCTATTTTTCACCTAGTATCTAAAACCCCAATTTTTGAAGTTTCAACTAGTCATTTCTTCCCATTCACAAAGTTTTGTGAATATATATATATATATATATATATATATATATATATATATATATATATTCATTCACAAAACACTTTGTGAATGGGAATTGAAGTTTCAACTAGTCCTTCTTCCCATTCTTTAAAGTGTTTTGTGAATGAATGTATATATATATATATATATATATATATATATATATATATATATATAGTTTCCAGTGGATAATTATGAATGAAGTTTCTTGGTTATCCCAAGGATTTAAAGTTCCTAAGAAGTGTGGATTTTTCTATGGACCTATCCCAAGGATTTAAAGTTCCTAAGAAGTGTGGATTTTTCTATGGACCTCATGATTTATTTATTTTTTGAGCATTTTTAGAGGCCAAGAGACAATGCAGGAAAAAACCTAGCCTCTTTTATGAAACAAAAGTCTATAGTTGTCCTTCACATAAACCGCCTCTAGAGTTATTAAATATTTGTGATGACTTTCACTTCGATGATTCTTTTACCCATGACTCACCTTCATATATTTTGGGGATTTGTCTTGAGATTGAATTCCAAAATGACATCCATGCCATTTTGAAAATGAGACCCTTCATGATTCTCTCTTCAAAACTAGTTTTAAAGATGACCATGATCCTATCCTTCATGAGCTAGACCTCAGTAACTATAATCCTTTCCTTCATAGCACACATATCAATACCATTAACCCTTTCCTTACTGAGTCCCTTCTCCATTGTTTACCTAATGAAACATTGTTGGGGGTTGGATCTTGTGAGGAAGAGAGCATAAATTTAGATCATGATGTTTCCTCTAGTAGACGTATCTTTGATTATTACCCCAAAGTAGATGAGGAAGAGGATTTAGAAGGTGATGGGGGTTTATTTCTATTCTCACTTTGAAGACATGGTGGAATACCTATTCATTAGCACTTGTCAACTTGAAAACTTAGATTTTCCTAACAAATATGACCTTGAAGATAGTACAACCAAGCATGATTGTTGCAACACCCTAGTTTTGATTCCCGAGATTAGAAATGTATATATGTGTACATGATGAAGAGATAAAATCCAAAAGAATGATGTCATATATAAATTGTACATTGAATGATAACAAAATCAAATCATAGTCTACAGAAAAAGAAGGGTGAAAAACATGAGGGGCTATGATTCCACAAGAGAGGAAAAAGAGAGGGCTTATGGGATCAATGGGGGCCAAATACAAATAATAGTATTTTATTCCTAATCCTAAAGTCTTTTTCTTTTATATTTTCCTAAGTCTTTGGACCTTGTAGTTAGTGGGGAAGTGAGATATGTGGGCTTCTTAGGAACACACATGGTTAATCATTAGCATGCAAATATAAATCATGATTTTTTGGGGAGAGCCTTGTATCTAGGAACTAAGTTTCTCTACTATGACTATAATGAAATTAAGGGAAAATATTTCCATAAAGTACATGGAAATTATGATTGTGTGAAGGTGAAGTTATTGCCAATGATGCAAATTAATTATAAAAAAGAATCCGTTGAGTTCCCAACTATGATATTTCCTATCAAGTCTGTGTTGGAACCCAGGAAGGAAGTGATATAGCATGAGGTACTACCTCACAAAGAAGGGGATCCCATTCTTTTGGTTGAGTGGGTTGAAGCAGAAAGAGAAATAGTGAGTTGGGATTGTTGTAACAAGTTAACAAACTACAATAACTAGGAAATTGGGATATGAGAGAGGATTAGAGCCATCCATAGGTGATCTCATCTTTGTGGATTCTTAGCCTTAGCTTGGGGTTGGCTCTATTGCAAAAATATTGCGGGAAATAGAGAGCCTATGGTTGGGTGGAACATCCTTTTTTTTCTTTTAGTTGGTGTTTAACTTCCAGAAAGATAAGTGTTATGGTTAATTTTTAATTATGTGAATTAATGTTATTATTATGTTATGAATTGAATGTTGTACTAATCTACATGTTCAATCTTGCATTGTAATTATGGTATCATTTTCCATTGGATGCATTATTGTGTTTGCACGAGTATGCATTAACATGTTTGCATGCATTAATCATTTCATAACAGGACAATGAGTAATTATGGTATCAAAGATGTAGAATGAGTATTTAAACCTAATTTGATGGATACGTATGTTAGTGAATGGTATAAGAGAAAGAATATGAAGAACAATTTATGGTTTTGAGAAGTTTCCTATATCCTCAAAGATGGATAGAGGATATTGGGTATGTTACAAAGTGGTATTAGAGAAAGAATTTTAATATGGTGTGAGAGGAATTTGGAGTACCTCACTACCCCAACATTGTACAAGGGTGGTTGGGTATGCTACAGTTTCCTTGATAATGAATATGATCCTTAATCCAAAACTTTTTGTTTTGAATATGATTTGTACATGCCCTTTGCATGATCAACTGAGTGGTTTTCATTCTTGTAGAATCTTTGATGAATATCCTTGTGAAGAGCACGAGGTCTCACCTCATGGAAATGAATGCATGGAAGGTACCTTTGAAGTGGATGAGAAATCTTGTTAGGATCCTATCCTAACCCCTATACATGGGTTATTAGTTAGTAGAATATGTTTTCTATGTAATAAACGTTGACATTAGTCAATAAGGCCTAATAAATAAAGGAGAATAAGTCAATGTAAGAGGACCTAATAGAATCTTTCTCTTCTAGAAAGATATTCCTCTAGAAGTTTCCTTAGAAGGTAGAATTAGTATAAATAAGAGTAGGAGGAATTAGATATTTTTGTCTTGGAGATTATTGTAATAGAGCTCTTCTCTACTAGAGGTTTCCCCCTCAAAGAGGCAAGTGAACATTGCTATCATTAATAAAGGTGATATTTATGGTGTTATTATGGTATTATTATGATATTGTTATGGATATATCATTTTTTTTCTTCCATTTCTTGCTAAATATTTATGTTATGCATAATATATTATATCTGGAATATTTCAAGTGGTATCAGAGCTCTTTCTAAGGCAAGACTTCTGGGGTAATTGTTTTTTAGGGTAGAGAGGTATTCTGACGTCTTTAAGCTACAAATATTTGTCGTTATAAGAATAAACCCATGGTCTAGGAGAAATACAAACAAGAAATATAAGTGGTTTTCAAGCGCACATATGTTGGCCATCCTTGTAACCCCTGTTGGTACCCCTTCGAGTGGTAGTGCATCAGACAACACCTGTATATGGATCAGACTAAGCATCCTAAATCCCTCCATAGATAAACCGATCATCCACCTAACTGCTATAGTGTCACCGAGAACAACACTTAGGAAAATACTGTCTAGTACATAGGTAGTCGGGTAGTATGACTAAGGGTACGATCTAGCCTCCTTAGTTGGTGCCCTGAGATAATATTATTGGACCTCGCACGTATACAAGAGAGTTAGAGAATAGGGAAAACCCTTGACTATTGACACCCTGCAAACCCTAACCCTTGGGATGACAACAACTAATCTATTGCATTACAAATTGGCCCATGTCACATGTTTTCACTGTAGAAACACTCCCTCTTGACATTTTTTATTATTGAGAATTTGGTAGTTCTGCCACTATAGAAGTATTCAAGGTGGAGTATAACTCCGCAGGAGTAAAAACAAAAGTATGGGGCCCATCTGCACCCTTATTTATAACCTAGCCCATTGTTTTTCTCTCTTTATTCTTATTGCAGTGGTACCCTTCAATTTTAATCTTTTTTTCCCACTGTCCCACCCCTTTACAAGACACCCTTATTTGACACCTATCTCATTGAAATCCTTTCTTTGTCCTGCTCAACCTCGTACATCTCATTTTTTGTGGCTCTAATTTTCGTCCCAACACTTAATTCTACCTAAGCCGCTAGAATGCCAACCACCATATCTCAGACCCAAGAATAATGGGAGACTATATTTTCTATCTTAGAAATGCAAATGGCATCCATAACCACCACCATACGAGTCGAAGTCAAATAGTCCATCCAAATAGAAGTCCACATAGCGATTTGTGAATCCATGCAACAATTCACAAAAGGTAAGCAAGAAGAGCCCAATGCAAAGGACCATCAACATTCCCATTATAAGCATACTCATTCCTCCCACTCCCCTTGGGGTTCTCCCCACTCTTGGATTAAGGTGCCCAAATTTGACATGCATAAATTTGATGGATCCAACCCTACTGGGTGGGTCTCTCAAATGTTACAATACTACTCCCTCCATAATATTTGGGATGATGATACCAAAATCCATGTAGGGGTTTTGTACTTAGATCAAGAATGGTGGGAGTGGTGAAAGTGGCATAAGAAATTTTATCCAGGAATACCCAGTTGGAACATGTTCACTAAAGCAATTTTTGCCCATTTTGATAGGGAATCACATTTTTTGGGTAGGCTCATCAAGCTGCGCCAAACTGAATCAGTCAAAGATTTAATCATGATATTTGAAAAATTGGCTATCATGATTGAAGGATTATCTAATGCATTTTACCTTGAATGTTTTATAAGTGGCTTAAATGAATCCATCCAAGCTCATGTGAACATGCATCATCCTACTACCTGTTTGTAGGCATGTCAATTAGCAATGAAAGTTGAGTCCATCCTTTAGGCCCCACCCATGAAAGCTCCAGTTCTCAATTTTCCTTGTCCTAGGGATCACCCAACTCCCACACAAACATTGAAGGTTCAAATTTATCCCCAACAGAAATGGCCGAAATTTGCAAGAAAGGACTTTGATACTATTGTGATGAAAAGTATTCCCTAGGGAATACATGTAGAGAACAAAAATTCTTCTAGATTGATGCATCAAATTCCTCTCCCTATGAATACATCCCACCAGAGGAGGCTCCTGACCCAAAAGAGGCTCAAACAAGTGATCATGCCAAAGCTCCAGTTGTAACCCCTATTGAACCAAAGAAACCCCTCATATCGCTTCACGCACTCTCCAGTTTTTGGCCCCACAAACATTGAAGCTCAAGAGATACATCAAACATAGATAGGTCATGGTATTTATTGATAGTGGTAGCACCCATAATTTTATTCTTCATCGCAGGATTGTTAATGAGATCCATTGCTTTGTCCTCCCCGTTTCTAATTTTAAAATCCTCATCACTAATGGTGATACTAGGAAGTGTGGGGGCCATTGTGAGAATGTAAAAATCCAAATGGGTGATTATCATCTTAAAACCCACATGTTCTTTATTTCCATCGGTGGTTGTGATATTCTCTTAGGAGTGGAATGGCTTCGCACTTTGGGGACAATCACAATGGATTATCAATAATTATATATGATCTTCACCCAAGACTCTCACCCATATACCCTCTGATATCTTCAAGCAGGATCTCTTGAAATCACCAACTCTCATAGGAAGGAAAAACTATTGAAGAAAGGCCACCATGGTGTGATTTCTAAATTTAATGCCATCCAGGTCACTAAATAGGCATCTCAAGTAGTTCATCCTAGCCTGCAACTCATATTGGACAAGTATCTCGAGGTATTTGAAGTTCCCATGGCCGTACCTCCTTCCAGGGGTGAGCATGATCATAGCATCCCTCCCCTTAATCGAAGTCAACCCCCCAATGTACATCCCTACAGATATCTATTTTCTCAAAAAAATGAAATATAAAAGATGGTACAAAAATTACAGGAGGCAGGAGTAATTCTCCCTAGTACCAACCCATATTCTTCACCAGTGGTGATGTTCTTAAAGAAAGAAGGTACCTGGTGCATGTGCCCTGATTTTTGTTCCCTGGATGAACTAACCATCAAAGATAAGTTTCCCATTCTTGTAATTGATGATCTGTTGGATGAACTCCAAGGTTCTCGTGTATTCACCAAATTAGATCTTCTCTTCAGCTATCACCAGATCTGGATGAAGGAGGAATATATTCCAAATACTTATTTTAGAACTCATCAAGGACATTATGAATTCTTGGTCATGCCTTTTGTCCTTTGAAATTCCCCATCCACCTTTCAAAGTCTCATTAATACACTATTGAAACCTTACCTTCGAAAGTTTTTATTGGTTTTCTTTTATGACATCCTCATTTACAACTGCACTTGGGATAGCCACCTTCTTCATGTAGACAAATTCCTTCACTTTATACGGGAAAACCAATTGTTTTTCAAAAATACCAAATGTTCATTTGGAGACAGTAAAGTGGAATAATTGGGACACATTTCCAGTCGCAATGGGGTAAGAGTGGACCCCAAAATGATACAATCTATGCAAGAGTGGCCATGAACCATGACCTTAAAAATCCTAAGGGGTTTTTTGGGTCTCGCAGGATATTACAGGAAATTTGTCCACCATAATGGAAAATTTTCTAATCCCTTGACCGACCTCCTTAAGAAGAATGAATTTCATTAGACACCTACTGCTGAGAAAGACTTCACAAAATTAAAGAGGGACATGTGTACTACTTCTGTCCTAGTATCTCTTGACTTCAACAAAACCTTTGTGGTGGAATCAGATGCTTTTGGCACTTGTATATGCATAGTTCTCAGACAAGAAAGTCAACCTTTGGCCTTTACTAGCCAATCGTTGAGTGGCCACAATCTGGGTAGATCATATGAAAAATAAACAATGGCTATTCTCCAAGCAGTGCACGCATGGAGGCCATATCTCTTGTGACGTCATTTTCAGATCAAAACATATCACCATAGTCTGAAATATTTTTTGGAGAAACAACAATCCTCCCCAGAACAAAATAAGTGGCTGACTAAAATGTTGGGTTATGATTATGAAATCATATACAAAAAGGGAAAAACGAGAAAAGAGAATATAGTAGTTGATGCATTGTCAAGACGACATGAGAAGGAGGAATCCCTCTCTTCCTTATTCTTACCGGTCCCTGATTGGATTGAAGAAGTATGCCAAGAGTGGCTAACACACCTGACTATCTCCAAGATAATTCAACTCCTTTAGGAGGACCCTGATCCTCCCATCGACTACACTTGGCAAAACAATATTCTCAGATATAAGGATCACCTGGTTCTATCACCCTCTTCAGCACTAAAGACAAGGCTCTTAAATGAGTGGCACTCATTATCTATTGTGGGTCACTCAAGGTTCCAAAAGACATGTGCTCGTGCCCATCAATCTTTTTTATGGGCAGGCAAGAAGAAGGATATCCTTCATTTTTCACATAATGTGAGGTGTTCTAACGTAATAAAGGTCAAACTATAAAGTCTCGAGATGCCCTACAACCCCTACCCATTCCATCTTCTATGTGGACATAAATATCCATGGATTTTATAGTCGTCCTTCCTAAAGCTAGGAACAATTCCGTCATCATGGTGGTGTTTGATCGCCTCTCCAAGTATGCTCATTTTTGTGAATTACCCCACCCTTGGACATTGACACTGGTAGCATAAGTTTTCCTTGATCATATTTTCAAGTTACATGGCATGCCCATCTTTATTGTCTCTGATCGAGACCCAACCTTCACGAGCACATTTCGGCAAGAATTGTTTAAATTGCAGGGAACCCAATTGAACACGAGCACAATCTATCACCCCCAGTCTGACGACCAAACAGAAGTGGTCAACAAATGTTTGGAAACCTACTTGCGGTGTTTTGCTTCGAACAAATAACACCAGTGGGTGCAATGGCTCCTCTTGGCAGAATGGTGGTACAATAATTCCTATCATACGGCCACTAAAATGACCCCATATGAATCAATGCATGGCCAATGCCCACCTACAGTCACTACCTATATTCCAGGCACATCAAAGGTCCAATATATTGATACAATGTTGGAAGGTCGCAGATCCATCCTAACAACTCTAAAGGATAACCACCACATGGACCAAAATCACATGAAGCAACAAGCGGACCAACATCGTTCAGAAAGGGTTTTCAGGAAGGTGATCATGTGTTTATCTAGCTCCAACCTTACAAGAAAACATATCTCATATCCCAGGGACATCACAAGTTGGCACCCAAGTTTTATGAACCCTACCAGATCATCAACCGTATTGGTTCAATGGCCTACAAATTGGCCCATCTTGCTACTTCCAAATCCGTCAGGTGTTTTATGTATCCTTTTTGTAGAAAGTGGTGGGACAACATTGTAGGGTCCAAACCATCCTTCCAGAATTAGATGAATAAGGCTCCCTTTGGCTCCAACTAGAAGCAGTCCTCAATCACTGTGAACGTCAACTATGTGGCTGAAATATCAAGGAAGTGTTGATCAAGTGGAAGGACACATCACCAGAGGATGCAACCTGGGAACCAACAACCATACTCCAACAGTTTCCACACCTGCATCCTTTAGGAAAAGGATAATTTTGAAGGGGGAGGGAATGTTAGGATCCATTCCTAACCCCTCTCCATGGGTCATAGTTAGAAGGATATGTTTTCTATGCAATAAAGGTCGACATTGGTTAATAAGTATTAATAAATAAAGGAGAATAAGTCAATGTAAGAAGACCTAATAAAATCTTCTGCTTCTAGAAATATCTTCATCTAGAAGTTTCCTTACAAGGTAGAATTAGTATAAATAAGAGTAGGAGACATTGGAAATTTTTGTCTTGGAGATTATTGTAATAGAGCTCTGCTTTGCTGGAGGTTTCCCCCTCGAAGAGGAAATTGAACATTGCTATCATTAATAAAGGTTCTCTTTCTGATGTTATTCTAGTATTATTCTGATATTTTTATGGATATATCATTGTTGTTCTGACATTGCTTGCTAAATGTTTATGTTTTGCATACTATATTATATCTGGAAGATTGCAAATCTTGCTATACACAAATAAAAATCGCATAAATAAATAAATAAATATCCTCTTATTCTTATTTTTCTTTTGTTTTTCTTCATCTAATTTTTCTTTTGGTTTTGATCTTAGATATTTTTCTCACTCAATTCACTTTTCTTTCAATTTTTCTTAAGCTTTGGTTGCTTGTTTGTTTTTGTGTTACATTTCAAATTTCATGCTTCAATTATAGTATGCTTTTATTTCAACTTGTGTTCCATGTATGTTTTATTTGGTTGATATTTATGAGTTCCATTCACTTCAACTTAATGCAAATCAATGGTGAAAAACTTGGAAAATGACCTCTCATGCATAGTTTCTAACTTTTGTGGTTAAACATAGTGCTAACGTTATAGGTCACAAAATTCGATTAAATACAATTATCTTCCACTAAATATTTGTTTTCACATAAGAAGAGACTCTTCTTATTGTAGTAGGGTTGTTGTGACACCCCCAAATATCTAATATCGAACCATAACGATTTGTCTTCCTTTAAGGAGTGCAACACCCAACATTTCGGCTTGGTGGTTCGACCAACCCAAGTTTTATAAGTTTGAACTACACCTTCTCACATGGAGTCACCCATACTCTCTCCAAGCTACGAGAAATTCAAGGCTTCACACTTAACTCTTTTAACAATCAATTTGAAAGAAACTTACAAGTATATAGTTAACATGTTTAACAATTTGCAAGACATAAGAGATGAGGAAAAATCATATGCAAAGAAAGCAACGCAAACCGTTCCTAACACCCGAAATATTTATACAAATATTTACAATCATTATAATGGAGCACATGACTCAGGTTAAATATACAAATAGATTTGTGGTGTGTCTTGCAATAACCTTCCCTAAACCCACATAAATGCAACCCAAGTTACTTATATTTGCCTCCTCAAACAAATCCGATGCACATGTCACAGGAACCGTGGCGAGTTCATCCCATGCCTCGTTCCCTTCAGGTGACCATAGGTCATAGGTTGAATCCTCCCCTATTTTCTTCTTCACTGTCTCTGTAGACCACATACTCTCTCTTACTACCTGATGTGTTGTTTGATTGTGTTCTACAACTTGTCCAAATCACCCCAATATATATACTCCCCAAAAAAACATGACGTTGGTTTGTCACAAATATTGGGTGAATGGATGGGGTACTTAGTTGTTTCTACCTCTGACCTGCCAACTTTGTCGATGGGTCGTGATGATTCTCTGCGTCACTCGCTTGATGTTAATGGTCGAAAAAATTCTGCCAACAAAAAAAAGGGAGGATCATCCAATGACAAGTCCCAATTAGACTCTCTCGTTTGGGGTAGTGATCCCCACCGATATATAGGATCATTTTCCACCAAAAAGGGTTGGATACAATTTAATATCGATCTGATTGAAAATATATAATCTAAGACTTTAAATTCTACTATCAATACTATATATTCTAACTACAATAAATACTATATCTAACTACTATATCCTAGATATCTAGGGGTGGATATATTCAAATCAAACACATGATTAAATAATTTATTATTGAATATAAGGAAATAATTCACTCATTCACCAATATATTAAGTATGCATATAGATATAGTAATTTTTCGAATAAAGAGTTATTTATAAAATTACAACAAATGTACTCTCGTATCTAATATAAGATCAAATTGAAGAATTTAAATAAATTGTGAAAATAGTTTCACATGAAAAACATGAAGGACGAATTTGTATAATTCATAGTAATGAATAAAAATACAACCTTACATTCACTAGAGCATATTTCTCCAAAAAGATCGAGGTCTTCACTTTATTATCAAAGATGATAAAAATATACAGTTTCAATACAAAGTTGCAACCTCTGGAAAGAATTCCTACTGGTAAGAATTCTTGATAGAAAGAACTCTTCACACCAGACAAAACCCCTTTCTTTCTCTTGATAAAAAAAAATGCAAGAAAAGTTCAAAGGATTTCAAAATCTTGCTCCCTTTCATCCTCATACAAATACACAAGCATAATATTATAAGTCCAAGCCTCGTGGAAAAAAAATATATCCCCAAGCCCCTTCCACAGATCTCTCCTCTTACACTATTTGTCTCAAAACATTACATTATATATATGTAGTCATCTATTACTACAACTATTATTTTCCAACTTACGTTGTGATATTCTTCTCTAAAATTGTTGGAAAAAATCATATTAAAACACAAACAATATTTTCCAAGCAATAGATTTGATACAAGTTTTCTTCATTTTCCAATCTAGGGGTTATTATTGCATAACTAATTTGGATTTGTTATCCATGTGACTTCACCTGTATTTTTCATTATTTGTTCGCAAGTTGGTTCTCCTCTTCTTATTTTTCCGATCATTTTCTTAATTCTCCACTTTTTTTGTTTCTCTTGGATTTCCAAATTATTATCGCTATATAAATACATATACATTAATCAAACAAAAAAAAACAATAATAAATAAAACTAATAAACATATCATTAAAATAAAAGATGAAAAATAAAATCCAAATTGTGCACCAATTTATTTCATTTTTTTCATTTCCAATGTCAATTTAACAAAACTAATTCTTCCAACATGTTCCTCACATTCACAGCTTTCCAACAAGCTATTTATTGCTCAATTTAGCCATCTGAAACTCTAGATATGGCCCCTGGAAAAGGGTGCTCAACAATCGTTGATTTCATCCTTGGATTAATTCTAACCGTTGATCATATAAGTTTAGTAACATAGTTACCAACTTAATGAGAACTCTACAGAGTTCTCGTTTTTTGGGGGGTCAAGTTTTTTACCCCGTTTTTAAAAATGGTGCTACCGGTAGCACCCCCCCTCCCTTTTTAGGTATTTTTTTTATATTTTAAATTTTCTGATACATAATGTTTCCACTTTTTTTTTAAATGCTTGTTTTTCATCTATTTTCAAATTGTTCAATTTTTTTTCTCAACGGTGTTTTTTCATCTATTTTCAAAATTTCCTATTTTTTTTTTCTTTTGGTTCAATGGTGTTTTTAGTCATGTTTCCATACTTCATCTAATGTTAAAAATGTTGTACACCATTTTTTTTTTAAATTAATATTTTTCATATAATTATGTGTTCTTAATTAATTTATGGTTCCATAGTTTTTAAATATAGTGGAAAATATCATTTCTAACACATTTTTTACCTTTACTTCAACACATAGAAAATAATTGTAGTTAAATAACAATATTTTTAAATATTTAGCAAAAAAGTATTATTCATTTTTATTTTTTTTGGATAAACTAAAAACTAAAAAAAACTAAGAAAACAAAAAGATAGGGCGTATTTCCTTTAATTTTTAGATTATAGGTTATAAAATTCTTTTGTATTTTCTCTATGTTTCTCCGGGATTCACGAGAGATACTATAGCCCCAAAATTCACATCCATAAAGAATAACATGTGTAACGAGAGTCTCAAAGAGGAGTTTCTTCTTATCCCAACTCCAAAGATCAGTTGATTTATAATTGTTTTCCATCCAATAATAATATTTCCATCCCCCAATAATCCTTTTCTCAATGCTATAATTCCAATTGAGCTTGTGGTGAATATCAATTCCAAGATATTTGTATGAAGTCACTTTCTCCAAATTGTTATTATCATATACGAAGGTATCATAAGTGATCTTATTGGATTTAATAATCATGACCTTAGTCTTATCAGGATTAAATGTCATACCCATATTGGAGAAAAAATCCTTGAGGATTCTTAGTTGGTTTTCAAGATCATGGGGACTCCTTTCCATGATGACTATACTAGTGAGAGTAGGGTCGACACAACTTGCTTTTTCCAAGCAATCTTCTAACTTGTCAATGTATATGCCAAAAAGAGTAGGGGACAAGGGATAACCTTGTTTGACTCTAATATTGTAGTTAATCTCTTTTCACCAACCCTCAGTGTTTTTAAACTTATCAATAAAATTCTCATCCATACTTATTGCAGCAGCCCTCAACGCGAGAGGCACTTTTATCTCTTCCAACCTATTCCAAAGGTTTTTCCTAGGAACCATGTCAAACGATTTTCTATAGTCAACAAAACAACAAAAAATATTGGTTTTAGTATGGTGGAACTCCTCCGCAATGATCCTGAGGATAACAAGATAGTCCACAATTGAATGATATCTCTTAAACCCAGCATGGCCTTTAGCTCTTTTACCGTGACTTTCTAGCCAAAGGCTAATATTCTTTTCCAAAATAATTCTATAAAGCTTGGCTAAAATTAGGCTAATTATAGAGGTCCTATAATTAGTGGGTATGTTTCTATCCCCGTTTTTTAAAATAGGAAAAATGAGGCTTTGTGTCCAAGGTTTAGGGAAGCCCTTCTTGACTGCTAAAGTAAAGATCTTGTGTATGTGAGGGATAAGGATAGGCCCTCCAATTTTAAAAATTTCGTCTTGCTAGCCTTCAATTTCCTTAGCTTTCTCATTTGCAAGTTGCTTAACTCCGAACTCTATGTCATCTAAAGAAAAAACTGCTTCCTTTGTAGGGACAATATGAATGGTTTCCATGGCATTAGGGAACTGGTAAAGACTTTTGAGGTAGGAATGCCAATCCCTTAACATAATCCTATTATTTTCTTTTGTATTGTGGTTTAGAACTTGGCTCCAGAACTTCTTAAGATCCAATTTATATAGTTGTGAAAGTTGTTCTTTCCTTTTATTGATATAATACCTTTCTTTTCCTTTTAATTACGGTTTTGTATGTATTGATCTTATCGAGTTTTAAGGACTCATTAGAAGCATCCCTAATGTATTTCCTAGAAATTTTACATTCTTTATCATACCAAGGGTTGGTCGTTCTATCATTCTTTTTATAGGACACCTCAAAAGAGAACTTGTTAATAGAAGTGGAAAGGGTAGTTGTAAAATTATGATAGAGTTATTCAATGTTGTCCTTATAAGTTAGGAGATTTAATTTACTATTTAAATCCTTTAAGAAGAGGTCAAATTTACTTTTGTCAAAGTGAAAATTCCTTTGATTATCAGAATTCTCTTCAATGGCACTCTTGTGCATGTAAAAGTTTAGAGTTATGGTTAAAGTTTTATGATTAGAGTCGGGATCATGGTCATTTAAAAGGTCAAAAGTTGTTATTTGGTTGGAAACAGGGATATCAAATATCACATAATCTATGAAACTACTACCTAGCCCATGAATACAAGTCATCTGGTTGGAATTTGGCCACTTCATTACTCCATTGAAATTTATTAGGGCTTGAGAGCTGCAGAGCTTGACCAACTTAGTACCGAACAAATTCTCAATTAGGTCTTCAAAGCTTCTTTTGTATATATTAGATAAAACAAGGTCCTCATCTAGCCATAAAGGATTATGGTTGGAATCAATACTTAAAAGAGTAGCTTGTTTAGTTGCGGTCCTAGCATTAAAGTCTCTTAGAAGGAGGATATTGCCTTCATTTTCAAAATATAAATATATTGTTCTAAATTATTATAGGGACGATTGTTATCTAGATTTGTTTTCTTATAAAAAGTAGAATTAATAGGTGAAAAATAAAAAAAATCTATATACATTTTCTTAGCATTGGTGTCTGAAATTTCTATCCAAATGTATTGATTGAGAGGGTCAATATTATGAAGTTGAATGTGAGGATAAATGCTCTTTCTAATATAACAAGATATGCCTCCTATCCTTCTACAGTGGGATTTTTTGTTCCATGCCGACCACAAGACAAATCATTCTATGTTAGGGACCTTAGACTCCTCATGCTCCCAAGTTTAAACTAGACAAATAATATAAATATCACTTGGAATCCAACTTATCATAGGACCTTTACACTATGGAAATCCATGAAAGTTCCAAAAAAGGACCCCGAGTGTCCCAAATTCATATTTATTATTATCCTTCTTGTCTCTATCCCTAACAATAACTTTTCGATTTCTAATTATTTCCCAATTTCCTTCTTTCCTGGATTCTTTTACATTTTGAACTTCCTTCCTTAATTCAGTTTGGTCTTTGGGAATGAGGTCTTCATTTATAAATATTCCTGACCCTTTTAAGCTAGAAGATTTACTAAGTATGCTATATTTGTGGTTATTACAACTTACTTTGACACAGATCAACCTATCTTTGTGATCAATTATTTTTCCTAGCCTCTTTGCTTCTATAAGGTAAGTTGTATCAATTTGTGATTTATTATTTAATTCTTCTTTTACTATTGCTAGTGTATACTCCTCTTCTTGTTCTTATATACCAAAAATTATGAGGTTCATTGATCTTTTTTTAAGCTCACAGTCTAGTTCGATTAGCTTATTCATTTCCTCTTTGATAGGTTTGATATCCAATTTGTTTTCCATATTACTGAGGGTCAAATTGTTGGTTAGTTTTTCTTCTATCTCTTTAATCCTATCTCTCAATTTGTGACTTTCTTCAACCTCTCCTTCTTGGGTTGATTGTTTATGTTTTTCCATTTCTTGAATCCTATCCTTCATTGTCTGCAATTCACTCTTGAACCCTAAGAATCTATCCTCTATTTGAGCTTGAATGGTAGCTTTGAAGAGTCTAATTGTTTTATCAATCATTGCCTCTAGATCTATTGGGAGTTTTACATCTCTTTCTTCACTCCTTTTTCTAATTATTCTAGCTCTATTTGGCTTTTGGCATCTCTCTCTTCTCTCCTTTTTTCTACTAATTCCATATAATCGTAAAGGATCTCTAGGGTGATTTTGGGGGGGCTCCCACTATTAGGCTAAGTTTTTGGAATAGGTGGTGGAGTACTCATATGGAAAAGAAGAGAAAAAATGTAACAACTATTATTTTGGATTGACTTTAAAAATGGAAAATATATTTTTTTAATCGATAATAATGATA
>SNQJ01S0149599.1:5163-25536 GCA_010110895.2 Picea sitchensis | reverse complement strand
TCACCCCCTAGCATCACCCAAACCCCCCACGGGCCTGACTCATGTCCCGTGGGTCCTTTAGTTTATATATATACAACTATATATACAATTGCATATATATGCAACTATATATTATATAGTTGCATGTATATGCAATATATATATTATATAGTTGCATATTATATGTAACAATATAATATAAAGATTTTAATTTTTTTTCTAAAATTTTATGAACGTTTTTTCATTTAAATTTTATTTTTTAAGTATTTTACCTAAAAACAAATTGTGGTAATTTTAAGGTTTTTTTAAAGTTTTTTTAAATTTTGTATTAAAGTTTTTATTTTAGTTTTATTAATTTGGAGTTTTTTTATAAATGTTTCTTTTTTTTTCCACCTTTTAAAATTTTTTCTAGGCCATAAATTGGTTTTTGGTCATTTATTATTCTTTTTTACAAAAAAAAATTATTTTCTTTTTACAAATTATTGTTTTCAAGAGAGATTTTAATTTTTTTTCATTTGTTTTAGTTTTTTTTTAGTTTTTCACCTTTTTGTTAATGCTAATTTTTTTTTTTTTAATTTGGGTTTTGAATATATTTTCTTAAATGTGTTTTTGTATTCATTAAAAAAAACAAATTGTGTATCTTTTAATGTAAATTTTAAAAAAAAAATAGTAAATAAATTTTCAAGTGACCATTTAGGATCCAATTTTGGGTTTTTATTAGCGTAGGGATTTGTTGTCAAGGCCACAGTTTCAATTAGGTCGTAATTAGCTGCAATTTTAACATTTAGAAAAAAACATTTTGCTTTAGGTAGCATCACGTTTTTATTTAGGTGTTGATTTGAAGGTTTTTCCAAGAAACTATTTTATGTTTTAAGGCCATGCTTGAAAAAAGTTGTAATTTTGACCTAGTTAGAAAAAGTGGTGCTACCAGTAGCACCATTTTTTGATTTGGGGGTTGATTTTAAAGTTTTTCTGAGCAACCATTTGATCCTTTAAGCCCATGCTTGAAAAAAGTTGTAATTTTAAATCAGTTACAAAAAATAGTGTTATTGGTAGCACCTTGTTTTTTATGCAAAAATATGGGATTTAAGGACTAGAATTCTCGTTTTGAGGTCACATTTCTCATTAAGTTGGTAACTTTTCTTGTTTCACTATCCCACGGGAACTAGGGAAAATTATTTTGATGGGTTTATAATTTGTTTCCTCCCACTAAAGTTTGTGTGTAGTAGAGGAAAGTATGGAACTCTGTGTGGTTGATGAATGAAGTTAGATTTTGGTCATAGTTACCATAAATCTGGAATAAATAAAAAAATAGGAAAAATGCAATATAAATAAAATAATATAAAATAAAATATTGCAAATCCAGAGATAAAATCTAATCATAAAACCATACTAATATACAGTAAAAATGCACTGGGGAAACTTACATCTGGATAAAAACCAAAATCCAAATAAAAAAGTAATAAATAATAAACATAAAATAATATAAGGAATATAAAAACCAAAATCCAAATATTGATCAAAGGTGAGGTTCCATGAATGAGGGTTCCACATCTTGATCTGGAGCCACAAATCAGGGTTCTCGATATCAGTACAAGATTTGGAAAATATGACCTAGATCTCCATACTGGCAAACACTGCTAACTCATCTGCCAATTCATCTGATAAGTAAGATTTTTCACAACACATGTCACACAACATGTCATCTATCCTCATCGTATTTTTTTTTATTCAATAGTGATTGATGGGTGCTCAAACTGACATATTTTTAACACCCATCCAATACTTTTTTATACACCCTTTTTCCATTTCCATTCCATCTTAATACCCTTTTCACTCATAATGATACATTGTTGGTCAAGGTATAATTATCCTCTTAGCATGCCATTTCAATACTTATTCTTATGAATTTTTAGGAGATTATCACCTTTATGTGCTAACAATGGTATAAAGAAACAATAATGCACATATACATTCTGAGCACAAGAGATACAACTCCTGAGTATGATTTGTTGCAACTCTCTGCTCAAGCTTAGTTGCTGCAACTCTGGGTTGTTGACACAATTGTTGTGAATCCCACTATAGGACCATTGTTGCAACTCTCTATGCTATGACTCCCACTACAAGACCATTGTTGGAACTCTATGTTGTTGCAACTCTCATTGTACTACAACTCTTGCAACTCTCACTATAAGACCGATGTTGCAACTTAGAGATGGGTGTTGTAACTCTATGCCCACTGTAACAACACAATAGTCAATCACACAAGTTGTCATCCAGGGATCGACTAAGTAGTCAAACAACCAACTCCTTCATGCAAGAAAATGATAAAGGAAATTGGGCACCCAGAAAGGAATGAATGACTCATCTGCCACCTACCATACGACCAATTAAGTAAGAATGTGCCTGATGTTTTCTATTATTTGGAGAAAATGATGTAATGAGATGGAACGACCCAATTCTCATGGATTTCCATCAAGTCTTTTGATTAATTTAAGAAGATATTGTTATGTATAAATACCCCTTCTCTCTCTGATTCGGGGTAGGGGGTGCGCGGAGGAAAAATAAAGTTAGTGAACATGAAATCTATTGTTCTATTGATCTATGCATTTTTATACATTATAAGTTTCACTTTATTCTTTCCAAGTGATGGTGCGCTGAGAATTTAGCGCCTTACTTCATTCATGAACCAATACCTCATCTAAGGAGGTAGGGCCCCCTCCTTAGCTTTACACTGTCTGTATTTTCTATATTTTATAGTAGTAGTTGTAGCATATCTTATACATTTTTTTTTTATTTTCAGTGATTCCTCTATTTAACACTTTCTTGCAACTCTGGTATTTTTCTATTGCTGCAAATCCTATTGTCGCAACTCTTGTTTCCACAAATCCATGCTAACATTGTAGAACCCTATTTTCTGACTAATGAATGTGTAGTTGTAGCATCTCTTATATATTTATTTTATTTCCAGAAATTCCTCTGGTCAATACTTTGTTGGAACTCTAATATTTCCCTTGCTAAAATTCATGTTGTTGCAACTCTGTACTCACATTACTACATTTTTCTTTCTAGCTAACAATTGTTTTGTTTGCATGCCAAGTTAGTTTATTTTCTTTTGTTTACAACATATTTTCATGACACAATTTGGTTTCATTTCTATATCTTGAGGTTTGTTTCATTTCAGTACATGAGCCATCATATGTCTGTCACATTAATCGAGATCATTTTAATACTTGAACAAGTCACCTTTGATTCCTATGTGATTTGATTCCTACAAGTGTGACATTTACTTTCCTGCAAGAGTGATATTTACTTTCCTACACAAGTGTGACATTTACTTTCTTGCAAAAGTGTGTTTGTATTCCTACAAGTGTGGATTCAATCGTGTGTTTTAATTTGGTTACTTGATAAATCATCTTTATATCTTTCCTTTTGACATTCATTTATAAGTAGTACTACCCATTGGCAATTATAAAATCATACTTGCATATACGGTGCATGATTGTTCGTACAATCATGCACAACACTACACAATCCTAGATTGATAATTAAATGCACAACACTTCAATTTCTTACTAAATTAATTAAGAAGTGATTGAAAAGTCTATTATTTATGGCACCATTATTGGGGATTTGTCAAAATTATAATTGTTTCTTTGCTATCATTTTGATTTTCATTACAGTAGATTGAGTGATATGATTTCATTTTACAAAATTTTAGATTGTATTTCTAATATTTTCTATGCAAAGAGTTGGGGATCAACAAGGTAGATTCATTAGTTCATCCAAACCCCCCCATAAAAATAAAAGTGTAGGTCACTCTCAAGAGGGAAAGGATCACAGTCAACCGAACTATTTCTCACCTACAACAAGTTCCCTTGCCAAAAAGAGACCCGAGCTCTTCGCTCAAGAACCTGAGACTATACAAGATTCCATACAAACATAAATTTTTGTGTTCAAAAGATATAACAAGTGATCAATACCACTCCAGGGAATTAATCTTTCCTAACTCTTCGAAATCACCTTTAGAAGAAAAAGACAAATCTCAAATAAACATGGCACACAAAACTGTCAAGGAAAAAACCTCTATCTTCAGATTTCCATTTAGAGGATTAAATGAAGAGACCAAAATGAAGAATATCCCTCATTTATCCCTGCTAAATTTTCATGGTCTATCCAAAGAAGACCCTGAAATATTCCTCTTTGAATTCGATGTGCTTTGTAGAAGTTATGATTACGTGTCACATGCCCAGGAATTGAAACTTTTCCCTTCCACACTCAAGAACATTGCACTACGTTGGTTCATAGGCCTTGGTAAGGAAAAGATCCACACATGGGATTAGATGACCCATAAATTCCTAGATAAGTAAAAAGATTATTGTAAAGACAAATAAAGGAGGGGGGGGAGTCTTTAAAATGACAAAACATGAATATGAGATCCTTGAGGATTATGTCGAAAGATTCAAATATAATTTAAAGATGGAAAGATAGGGAGATTTGGCTCCTGAGACATGACATGTCTTATTCTTGATAGGAATCCGATATGAATACATTGAACTTATCAACTTTATGGGAGAAGGAGATATATCACAACAAGATTATGATGTCATCATGGAACTTTGTCGCATATATTCTAGAGGTACTTCAAAAATAGGCAAGGGACCAAGAGATGTATTGAAAAAGTCTGGAAAGACTATCTGGAGTGGAGTTACAAGAGAATAAATTGAAAATATGTTAGAGGATTTCAATATTGATGTACTCAGTTCATTAATCTCCCAGTTGGACACACTGTAAAAAAAGAAGAAGAGGGAAGAGGAAAAGCTATATTTGGTTATATTTTACCCAAATTACAGAAGGAAACACTCGCTCAGAGAATGTCCATTGGACCACATTGAGGTTTGTGGGATATGCAGTGAAGACCAGGCTACCAACAAATATCCATACCTACCAAGTTTGAAATCTATCTACCAGAAAGTTGAGGAACCAGAGCAACTATTCTTTGTTTCTCAAAAACGACCATGGAAACCCATACCTCAAGGTATGATTCAAGACTAGTCTCAGTGTTTTAGTTCATATTGGGCTAAACCTTCCATGTAGTATACTTCTCAACCATGGTGTCTGTCAGCAAAATCATAAATGGATCCTCCTCTTCCAAGCCAGTTCTAGAAATAGGGGTGGAGAAATCTCACTTTAGGAAGCCCTCAATAGGCCATAACACAAATACCCATGCAACTTATTCCCACTCCACAAATTAAGGAATCCACATCAACCCCTGCTCAACCATAATTACCTATGCAACCTATTCATAACCCTAATAATGGGTGTCCAACAACCAACACAATTTGTTGGACTTTCCACCTACCCTACATATTCCATGTCTTCCCTAGACTGCAATGATATTCATCTTCGATCTGGGAAGACACTAACCAAAGACCAACCTCCTGTTCATATTAAAGATTTGAATGAGGATGTTTGAAATGAAGAACCAAAACATAAATAATCTCATGAACATTTGAGAGCCAACCACACTCACTCTAAACCCCAAAACATACCTTATCCAGAAATATTAAACCAAGAGAAACCTACTACTCAACCCGATTTTGACTTCTTGGGGGAACTCAAGAACATGTGTGTTAAAATATCATTTTTCCAAGCCAACAAAGATGTGATTATCTATTTTAAAGTGGTATGAGAATTTTTTTTAAGGAAACCCGAAAGTTAAAGGAAGGATCCCTGAACTGTCCATGTTATGGGTAATATGCCACACTTAATGATGGGGGGAGTTCTCACAGCCAAATACTCTAACCTTGGTATCCTGGTAGTTAATGTGTACATTAATAATACAATAATTACCAACACATTAATATCACGATGTTTCCATTAATTTCATGACATGTGAGACCATGGAATCCTTAGGAATCACCATTTTTAGAGAAACCTCAATTATACTCCAACTTGCTGATAGATCGACTATCAAACCAGAGGGAATCCTAGAAGACGTAGTGATCTCCATAGATTTATGGGAACATATTTCCCAATTTATGATCATACAACCCAAATATTCTCTGGGAGGGTATCCTTTAATCCTAGGAAGCCCATGACTGGCCATTGATGATGCTTACATCGATTGTAGGTCTAGAAACATGACCATTTCCCATGAGACCTCTACAAATAAATTAAGCATGTATCCTCCCAACAAACCCATCATATGTTTTGAAACAACACTTTGGTCCGATGGATAATATAGTGATGAAGGAGGAGAATCTCATCAAGTACTCTCTATAGATAAATACCTGGCCATCATAGAGAAAACTAAGGATGATGGAATCAATTATTTCGTAGCCTCTTCTTCTTCTTGGAGGAGAAACTGCTGCAACTCAAGATGATGTCAAGGAGGGTTTTGGTCTATCTCTTGTTATTTCTTGGTTAAGTGGTGCACTAATCTTCCCAGTGAAGGATTATATGAGGATCTTTTGTTCGTTCTTTGGTCTATCTATATTTAGAAAGATTTTGCTGGGTTTTCTTCCCCATGAGGGTTTCTGAGGATAATCTATGTGTCTCTATTGTTTATGTGATTGCCTCTATTTCAATGATCTTATTTATGCAGATAATATGCTAAATGATTATAATAATAAAAATGTATCGTGACTACTAGTTGTATAAGTAAAAAAATCAACATGGTATCAGAGCAATCTTGGAAGATACCAACTCACAGTTTATAAGAAGTGACTAGCCTCAGCGCATCCTTTCAAAAATCCAATTTTCAATATTGCAGTTGTTGCAGAATTAGGGTTTTTGCATACCCCTAAGTGTTATGTTTTATCTATTTAAGGAGGACCTTGTGGGAAGTAACCATTTCTAGGAGGTCACCTTAGGAGGGTGCATCTAGTCCCTAGATCAAAATTCCAAAATTTGAATTTTGAAAAATTAGGGTTTCCTCATAAAACCCTAATTAGTTGTAGTTGAAGTACCATTTGTAGTTGCAAATGTAGTTGTAGTATCAGTTGCATTTGCAGTATCAATTGCGCTATCAATTGCAGTTTCAGTGCTAGTTCCTTCATGCCATTGCAACATGAGTTGTAGTGCCAACACCAGCTGTAGTACCAGTTGCAATGAAAGTTTTTTTTAAGTGTTGGGATTGATTTTTATTGTTCTAGTGCGCCTTACCCTAGAAAATATCCAACTAACTTTAAGTAACAAGTTGAAGCACCTTTGAAGTTTTAAAGTTTCGTTATTTCTTTCCGCTACTACCAGATGGTGCCGCTAACTGTCGATGTTGTCGGAGGTATGCACTTACATATGTTTAAACTATATCATTATATTAGGGGTATTTGTAGGAGAAGGGATATTTTGTCCAAACAAAAATCGTATATCCAGAAGGATCTCAGATCCAACACATTCAGAGGAACAACACACCCCAGGTTTGATTGTTTTGATATGTCTCTATTTGTTATGGAATTATTGTGATCTTATGAACATCTATGTTGTATTTTAATTTGTTGAAGTTATGACTATCATACTAATCATTAGTCAAAATTAAAGTCAAAGTAATAGATTGATTAAAGTTGAGATTATAGAGTTTATTATTTAACCCAATTTTATGTCAAGAAAGCATATTATCTTAGTACATAGGACAGGTTGAAGAAAATACTTGTCATCTTGAGTGAACGAGACTCGGAAGAAAAGAAACACACTCATTCTTGAGGAAAATAATCTAGGCTCCAGGTTTGATTAATTAAATTGATAAGATTCAAATTTACAAATAACAAGTTTGATAACTTCTAAACACTATAGTTGTGATAACAATCTTTAGAAAGTTTTATTATTGAATACTTGGTAGCATGTGATCACTATTGAGATAAATGATTATTGTAATCATTTACTAGATATAACTAACATCTACTCTAGGAGAAACTTCTTGTTTTGTTTCCAGGTTACCATGGAGGAATGATTGATCACAACACTAGAATAGTGTTTCTCTCATTCCTTATTATTGTATTTCTTACTTTTTAACCTTTTTTCAGGAAGGTCATAAGTGATATCTCTGAAGGAGATATTGTGATGATCACTCTCACTATTGTTTTTATTTTATTAGAAAGAGTATTATTTTTGTCTATTGTTTCTCCCTTGTTGTTCTTGTTCCGGGCAGGTCACAGGTGATAACCCTGAAGGGATGTATAGTGATGGTTGCAGGAGGAAACATATTATATGAGACATGGAGCAGACTATCCAAGTTGTATACATGAACATATGCATCCATGTACTGAAGAAGAAGAAGAAGAAGCTATTTTTTCTAGATACACAACATCTCCCATGAAGACATAACATGAGGAGAAGAAGGCTCCAAATATAACATAAAAAATCCCTCTAGTGTCATTGATCACTCTTCAGATCATCAGGAAGAGTTAGTAGAGCTAGAAGGGCCTACCCATAATCAATTCAGTAAACAAGAAGAGACCAACATGGTCCCATGACACTTTGCAGGACGCAAATACATATAGCATTGATGTGCCATATCAGAGGGATCATATTGCTCCGAATATTATATAGAGTCAGAGGGAGTCAAGCTTCAGAGGGAGCATGGACACTCATAGTGAGCCTAATCTCTGAGAGGATCAAATGAGTAAATAGACAAATTCCAGGACTGACAAACATATTCCATGAGTTGAGAATACCATATCATAGCTTCGAAGACTTCTAGGAGACGTGAAATATCTTGGGAAGATTCCCTTGTTTCAGTGATAGAGAAGGAAGCCAGTCATAAGGACCGAAATATGGATTTTTCCTTGAGACCAGAAGGGAATTCAGTGGTGACTTCCAATATTGATCTAAAAAATCAAGAATGTTGTAGATAACAATGTAGATATGTACAAAGCTTGATTTGTGTCCAGAGGATTCTCGTAGCAAGAGGTAGAAGACTATGATGAGACACTTTCTCCCATAATCAGAAAAAGTATATATAGAACAACCATGATCCATTAAAATAATTCGATGCAATATGATATTTAGATGGAGAAAATGAATATGTCATCGTGATGGAGTATAGGAGATACTCTCATATTTCAGCAGCTACAATGAGAATAGAGAAGTCATTCTCAACTTCAGAAATAGTAGCTACATGTGTAGAGTCTCAATTCCAGAAGGAATAGTTGCAGAAAAATTAGAGGACATACTCTCACGCAATGAGACAAATAATTCTTTGCGGAAAGCAAATAGAACCAACACATGATTATGCATATTGATTTTTAGTTGAGCAAGTGTACCAGGTTGGTACAATGTGATGTGAAAATTTGGTTTCGAAATACAGGACATGAAAACTCATGTCTACAAGTTGAAGCAAGCTCCAAAAACTTGGTATGGAAGGATTAATAGTTTTATGATGATCTTGGGATTTACCAAGAGTAAATATGATTCTAATATTTACCTCAAGGTTATGAATGATGAGCCAATTGTATTTCTACTATATGTGGATGGCTTATTCTTGACAGGAGAAGAAAATTTCAATACAAGATTGCAAAAGCAAGCTCGTTGTAGAATTTGAGATGAAAGACCTAGGCCCGATGCATTATTTCTTAGGTCTTGAAGTTTGGAAGATAAAAGAGAAGATCTTGCTTAACTAAGGGAAGTATGTAGTTGAAATAATGAAGAAGTTTGACATGTTGGAATGTAAATCCATGACCACACCCATGGAGACGAATTTGAAGATCCTGGTTGATAATTCGTCAGAGTTAGTTGGTGTTACTCTATACAAATAGATTATTGGTTCGTTGATGTATCTGATGAATACCAGGCCATATGTATGCTTTTCGGTGAACTCCTTGAGTCAGTATCTGGTGGAGCCCAAATGTATTCACCTTGTAGTTACAAATCATGTGATGAGATACCTTAAAGGTACATTGGATTATGGTCTTTGTTATACTGGAGATCATGCATGTGACTTCAAACTGTATGGTTATACTAATCTAGATTGGGTTGGAAGTGATTTATATAGAAAGAGCACTTGAGGATGTTGTTTTAGTTTGGGGTCAGCCATAACTTCATGGAAAAGAAGGAAGTAGTCCAGTGTTACTCTCAACATGACATAAGTGGAGTACATTGCATCATGCTCCGCCAATTTTGAATCCATATGGATTTGGAAGTTGTTGACATGTCTATTCGATCTGGAGATAGAAGCTACCATGATTCTATGTGATAATCATAGCTACATAAATATGACATATAAACCAATGTTCCATGATAAGATGAAGCACATAGAGATCTGGTATCACTACAATTCATGAAATGGTGCAGAAGGGAGTTGTAAATCTCCAATATGTTGGAACAGATGAGTAGGTTGTAGATGTGTTGACTAAGCCTCTATCTCATGTGAAGTTTCAGTACTTCTGAGACAATCTTGGTGTAGTCTGAAGGGACCTCCCTCGAAAGGGGGAGTGATGTTGATGATACCATGGTATCCTAACCAAAAATACGTAGTTCATTTAGGATTTTATATCCTCGAGGACTGATCATCCCTGGGAATATTTTGAAGGTCTGGTAAGGATGGTCTGTCAAAGTACCTCTGCAAGTATATGCAAGTTGTGGTCAGTAGTGATAGCTTGGTTAGGATCTTATATCCTATAGGATCTTATGATTCCTGGGTATATCCCAAAGGTTCGGTAAGGATGGTCTATCAGAGTACCACATGGTAGCTCAGTTAGGATTCTATATCCTAGGGAATCTTATAATTCCTGGGCAGATCCCGAAGGTCTGGTAAGGACAGTCTGTCAAGGTACCACAAATATGTTGTTGATGCATCTGCCTCATTCTATTGCCACATATTGATGTTGTTGTTCTAGCTTCGTGATGTTGATGTTCCAACTTCATGTTGTTGATGTTGTTGTTCCAACTTCCTGTTGATGATGTTGATATTCTAGCTTCATGTTGTTGATGATGATGATGTTACTCTATCTCAACGTTGCAAATGATGATGACGTTCAATTTCTATTGATGTAGATGATGAGAAAAACTTGCAATGACCTATACATATGACCGACAATGCTCCCGATGTTGATGAGGATGTCTCCTCCTCTTGATGTTGTCTTGAGTCTGGTCAGTTGTTATTGACGTTGTCAGTAAAATACCCTTCTTGTTAAGGGGGAGTGTTGAAATATTGTAACTTCGAAGAATAGTCTACCTAAGAGGGAATGTTAAATAATATGATTATATTATATTTATTAATTAGGCCGTATTGTACCTTTGTAAAAGTGATCCCTTTTGTGCCTTGACAATTAAAATGTAAATTAAGAGGGAAAAATGACAGGTCAACCCAGACCTAATATTAGGTTGGTGAGACCACTATTTATAAGAGAGGCCAATGCCGCATTTGGATACACAGACATCTAGCTCTATAGTGTGCAAGTCTTGGAGGAGAAACTGCTACAACTGGGGGTGACGTCAAGGAGGTTTTTGGTCTATCTCTTGGTATTTCTTGGTTAACTAGTGTGCTACTCTTCCTAGTGAAGGAGTAGAGGAGGATCCTTTGTTCGTTATTTGGTCTATCTATATTGAGAAAGTTTTTTCTTGGTTTTCTTCCCCATGAGGGTTTCCCAGGATAATCTATGTGTCTCTATTATTTCTTTGATTTACTCTCTTTAAATGATCTTATTTATGCAGCTAATATGCTAAATGATTATAATAATAAAGAACAATCGTAACTGCTATCATTATAAGTAAAAACTTCAACACTTCTCCCTTAGCCAACTCATATTTTTTTGATCATGTTATGCATCTAGAAACACAGGTTTCTCTTGTCACAAAAAGTACTCCACCTTTAGAACATGATTACTCAACTAAATAAGACCAATGTCCCACCATGGAAACTATATAAATCATACTTGGAAGGAATTTGAACATCAATCGGGGGATAACTGAACAACAAAGAGTTCACCTAGTGAAAGTGTTGCAAAATCACAACAATTCCTTTGCCTGGGATTACTCTAACATGAATAGAATCCATCATGACATGTGCACACACCATATATACATTAAGGAATGATCTAGACCCATATTCTATCCCCAACTCCATATGAATCCAACATTGAGGGATATAGTAAAAGAAGAACTACAAAAATTGCTCACATCCAACTTTATCTATCCAATTTCGGATAGCCAATGGGTCTCCCCACTCGCCATTGTACCAAAGAAGAATGGTAAATAGAGGATTTTTGTGGAATATCAAGAAATCAACAAGGAAACACACAAGGACCATTTTCCACTTCCATTCATCGACTAGGTCCTAGATACATTAGTAAGAAAGAAATACTTTTATTTCCTTGATGGATTCACTGGGTACAACCAGATTCATATTGTGTCTGCGGATCAAGAAAAGACAATGTTTACCTGTCCATGGGGAAAATTTTCCTATCTTGTTCTTCCATTCGAGTTATGTAACACTCCTTCCACCTTTAAAATATCTTTAATTGGTTTTTTTATTTAATTCATGATTGTATGGAAATTTATATGGATGAATTTATGACACATGGTGGTGAATTTGATGAAGCATTAGAAAATTTAGAAAAAAAATTCATAAGGTGTAAGGAATCTAACATTTCCCTTAGTAATGTGAAATGTGCAATCATGTTGACTAATGACATTGTATTGGGGCACCGTATCTCGTCTACAGGAATCCAAGTGGATCTAACAAAAATCAAGGTAATAGTAAACTTGTCGACTCCACATTCGAAAAAAGAGGTAGAAAGTTTCTTAGGACATGTTGGTTACTACCGTCACTTTATTGAAAATTTCTGACAAATTGCTCGTCCATTGTTTGTTTTTCTTAACAAAAATTATGAGTTTTTGTGGACAAAACTTTTCCAGCATGCATTTGAGAGACTGAAATCCAAAGTGTTTGAGGCTCCCAATTGGTCCCTCCCGTTTCATATCTCTATAGATGCATCAAACAATGCTATTGGAGATATTATGGGGAAACTAGATGAGAATGATCCATACACAGTCTACTACATAAGAAAAAATCTCTTTCCCGCAAAACTAAATTACAGGGTAACAAAGAAAACATTTATTGCGATAATATATGCAATTCATATTTTTTGGCATTACATCATAGGATATCCAATAGTATTGCACACTGACCATGCTTCCATAAAATACTTAATGAACAAACCTATTACTAATGGAAGGGTAATTAGGTGGTTATTGTTATTACAAGAATATGATATAACCATCTTGAATAAACTAGGGAAGGATATTGTAGTGGAATATTTTCTTTCTAGACTCACATCTAATGAGAATAAGCCACCTATATAATATTATTTCATTGATGTGCACCTATTTTTGGTTTCTACTAACTCTCCTTGGTTCATAGATATCGCTAATTACTTGGTTTCAAGTAGACTTCCACATCATTTATCTCGAAAGGAGCGCCAAGATATATTAAAAAAAGTTGGATATTCTCATGGATTGACGACTATCTCTTCTACATAGTATTAGATCTCAATATTAGAAGATGTGTGCGATAAGACAAGATCTACAAGATTTTGAAAGATTTCCATGATTGTCCATGTGGGGGAACTTTTCAAACAAGAGGATTGGATACAAGGTACTTCATCAAGGGTACTATTGTCCCACTATATTCTAGGATGCCAAAGAATATGTAAAGAGGTGAAATAGTTACCAATGCATGGGAAGACTAGTGCAATCAGATGAGATGCCATTGCATCCACAATTGGTATTGGATCCCTTAGATAAATGAGCCCCCGATTTTGTGGCACCAATCAATCCTCCTTACCACCATAAATCCTATGTCAAAGTATGCACATATTATTTCACAAAATGGATGGAATCCAAGGCACTCCTGGATGCAACAAAACAAGAAGTAGTGGGATTTATTCATGAAGAAATCTTCACTAGGTTTGGGATACCTTGAGAAATCATTATTGATGGGAGGACTCAATTCACTTCAAGTTTCATCAAATACCTTATGGACATATACATGATCAAATACAGGGTTACTATACCATATCACCCATAGTCCAATGGGAAAGTAGAAGGGACAAACATAATTCTTGAGGCCATCATCACAACACTATCAGAATACACCTCAAGAACTCGACTAACAAACTCCCTAAATCTTTATGGGCCTATCGGACAACATGAAGGAATATTATTGGATGCACCCCATATGAATTGGTCTATGGAAAGAGAGTACTATTTTCGATTGAAATGAAGATCCAAACACTTAGAACAACTATAAAACTTGGGATGGACTTATCTAAATCTAAGAAGCATGGACTTCTCTAGATCAATGAACTGGATGAACTTCGCCATGCTGCATTGCACCACACAACAGTAATACAACATCAAGGAGCTTAGTGGCATGACAATTTCATCAAAAAGAAGAAATTTAAAGTTGGAGACTAGGACTTGTTATTTTACTCCAAGTTCAAGGATTTTAGAGGGAAGTTTCAAACTCGTTGGCTCGAGCCTTATGAGATTGATATTGTATATGAAAACATATCCATCAAACTTTGTACCATTGATGGAGAGAGAACTATTATGGAAAAAGGACACGATATTTGGTTATATCATAGACTCCTATCCAAGGAATCATTTTTGAAGAGGATCACTAGTAGATGGTATGAAAATGACTTGGAGATTGTTAACAAGGGGGGAACCCCTACTGAATGATTCATTCTTGTTAAAATACTATTCCATGTATGAAAATCCTTAGGGGCATACTTGGGGGAATGTTTTGTGAAAATCATCCTATGTTGGTGCATGACATGTTATAAAAATGAAGAAGATCACTTCACATTTTCGTTATGGTTATGACAGGATCCTTCTAGTCATAAGTTTTTTAACTAATAAAGTATTTTAAGGATATGCAGAGAAAGAGAATTTTGTTGATGCAACTCCATTTTGTATCCCTGGTGTTGCAACTTTGGAATGACGTTGTTGTAACTAAGAATGTCAACATTGCAACTCTCCTACTGAAGTACCTAAAACCAATTCGGGTAAAGGAAATTCTTGTTGTCACACCATATCGAGATGCAGTTCTGGAAAACACGTTGTTTCTACTCTAAATAATTGTTGCTGCAACTCTGGAATGCTATTACTACAAATCTGGAACATTGTTGCAACTTTGAGCACTGTTGTTGCAACTCTACACATTGATGCAACTATGAACATTGCTACAACAGTGAACACTATTGCAACTTGGGAGCACTGTTGTTGCAAATATGGGTTGGTGCTGAAAATTTCTATTCTAACCAATATCCTAGTTGTCCCGTGGGGCCAATACATCAACGCCATGAAGGTATGGGACATTAAAACCACATATGATAAGTCAGAAGATACATCTCCTGAAATTATGTAATGAATAGGAATTGATTACCATTTCACGACCTGATTGCATCACTTGTCGCCTCATCACACACCCTTAATCACCCAACCTATGACATAATTACCCCATCACACCATCATTCCCTTCCATAATTTTGAAATATCTACCCTCCAGACCGTTCATTTTGTTTTTCAACCACAATTTGCATGAACTAAGAGTAGGAAGAATGGGGGGGGTCAATGAGCCACATGGAACCTACAAAGACGCTATTGTTGGAGGAATTTGAGAATATCGGGGGAATTTTTCAGCAAGGAGGTTGGATGGAATACTTACACAGACTATGAGGGTATGGCGACAACCTGGCACTTGAATTTTCCATAAATTTTAGAGAAATCAAGACCAAAGTGGTAGGAACAGTGGTGCAAGTGACAGGGGAGGTGATGATCAAGGTAACCAAGCTTTCTTAGACAGGGAAGCGCTAGTATTGTTCATGGACGTTGAAGCCTAAAAACCTATAACATTTCCTATATCCATGAGAAGTTGCGGTAAAGAAGGAAACAAGGTTCAACATAACCTCACTACTGAGTCCATGGTAATACGTTGGTATGGTATTGTAGTGATACATCACTTGTGAAGGATGCTATGGGGTTGTATATCTACAACAGTTTCACTTATTGGACCAAATTCGGTATGGAAGTATGGCTAATATGTCATTTTCCCTCTAGAAGGTGCTACAAACTATGGCCTCACTCGTAAAAAAATATATCCTCCCTAGGGAAGCTCTCTCACAGCATGGACTCATAAAAATATTGGTTGAGCATGCACTACACAAGGAGGGAAGTGAATAGAGAAAAGTGGAGAGAGCACCAAAAACTATTGTAACCATGCCTAGAGAAGTCGCATTTGCTACAACTCCACCATGAGACAATGATGTTGCAACTTTAGAGGTCATGGTTGCTTCAACTCTAGAGGTCATGGTTGTTGAAACTCTAGAGACCAAGGTTGTTGCAAATCCGAGAACTGTTGGCGTTGAAGAATAAACCCCCAAGGGTTTTGTTGTAACTCCTCAGCGATATGAAGAAATCCATGGGAGTGATATAGAGGTAACAAGGAGAAAACCTGCAACTAGAGGACTGAGGAGGACGAAGAAAAGTCCAACATGTGTGCCTACCCAAAGGAAGAAGAGGGAAAGATACACTTTTAGTTCTACGACTCGAAAAAGGAAAAACCCTATTGTTACACAAGAAATAGCAGGGGAGGAACATGATGAAGGAGCAGTTGCAACACAAGATAAGGACTATTTTTTCACTCAATAACCAACAAAGGAATGTCACCCTATTGATACGCAACAACCAACAAGAATGATGGGGGATGGTCAAATATTTTTCGAGCCTATTCTTGATGAGGAGATGGGGATAGAAAACCTTACTCTTTCACAAGAACCAACAAGGGAAGCTTTAGGAGAGGGCCTTGTTGCAATTCTGGAGGTCTACCTGGATGGAAAAGAAGTTGCAACTCAAGAAGAAAATGAGGCCACTGCTACCCCAGAGCTGGCCAATATCAGAAAATATAAAATAGTAAGTACCCCTTTTCTTGCACCTTTATATTTATCACTTTTGAGGAAGAATAAGACGCTTGAGAAGAAGAACATGAAGCTTCAAACCACTGCCAAATTGTTAGGAGATGCACTCAAAAAGGATAGGCATTTGGATAGGTTAGACTACCTTTCCCAGGAAGCAAGATTCATTGCTACATAACCACGAGAGGAAATTCACCATGTTGTCATAGAAGAATTAACAAGGGAAATTCATCTTGTTGGTACACAAAAACTAGTAGGGGAGGCACACGATAAATAAACAATAGAAGGACAAGAGAAGGACCTTGTTGTTACACAATAACCATTAGGGGGCAATTAAGGAGAAGGACTTGCTACAATTCTAGAAGACTACCAATATGACGATGGAGTTGCTACTTTTGAGGCAGGGAAAACTGACTATGGAATCAACAACCTCCAAGGGAGTCTCACCCTCTTAGACTCAAAATAATTGTTTGGTTGCATGGGAGCATTTAAGGAATTCGGATAGAGGGAGATGATGGGTGCTCAAATTGAAATCTTTGTAGAAATTGTTAGCACTGAGAGCCACCCTCATATTGTAAGAGGATAAGACCAGTACCCATCATAATGTTTGGTGGAAGTTGGTTTTATGAGTGGAGGTCAAATGGACATAGCTCAGTACAAGAACATTTTAACACAGGAATTGGGATAACAATGCATAAGGAAATAAGGGCCTCATTAACTTCAGTCAGTTGTTTAAGGTTCAAGGTGAGAAGAGGGAATACTTAGTGAGAAGGATGGACAAGTCTTCCATGGGCATCTGGCTTTCAAGTAGCTTGGTGAAGAAAACCTCAGGCACAAGAGTACTCTTGAACTCGAGTTTCAGACACTGAAATATGTCACAATAGAATAATAATCAAACCTCCATTACCATGCGACTATAACAACTCGTCAGGATCCCCCATGCACAACATTTCAGCATAAGGGGGGAATAAGATAACAAAGGGAAAGTACTGGAACAAGTCACAGTAACATTATAATCAAACTTACATTACAATACAACTACAACCCTCGACTAGATCCTCCATTCTCGAGTGTTTCAACACAGTTTACACAAGAAGATGAAAGAAGTTTACTTCTATTAATGCGAAAGTCTCAAGTCTCATACAAAACCAGAGAAAAACTTTGTTATCAAAATATTACAAAATAAGGAGATTTTCTCAACCAGTTGACGACCATAACAAATTCTTACATTGATCTATTTATACTCAGATCCATTCACAACTGTTAGAAGTGTGATCTAATCTAGCCATCCCATCTAAATGTTTCCACTTGTGTACCTTCTCTGTCATATTGTGCGTGTATCTTCCTCGGGATGACAAGTTTATCTCCTCGGCTAGGGCTTCCATGACTTCTATTTATGGAGTGAGATGAGGTTTCAACTACCAACATGTGTCCATTAACTGATATATCCTAGGGATCGAGACAAGGCCTGATAACTAGGGGGAAACCACTTGTTGCGATTAGGTATGACGCCTAATGAGCATGTGAATTCGGAGTTGTTGAAAGAAGTTTGGAACCATACCATTTTTTAGCCCAAAATGCACTGCCTTTTGCCATGTTACTCTCCCCAAAAAACCACAATTTAGATTTTGGATTGATCAAATATTTTAACGTCCGAGCACGTTGCGGCCCTGAAATGGAGTGTGTCCATTGGTCTGGTCGTGATATGAGATATTGGTAGTCCCACTATTTTAGTGCCACCGCTAAGGCTTTACCTTCCCACCAACTTTAGAAATTATTTAATTATTCTTGGGGGAGGTGCCAATTTTGGCACTAGGGAGCTCTAATGTTGAACAAGAATATTTCCCGGAGAATGAATTCTTGAAGCTGACGCGATGAATTGACATTGTTGCGTTGATGATATGTGAAAGTAGGGTGACACATGTCACTTGGAAACAAGCGAATGATATGCCCCAAGGTTCCTGGATTGAGTGCCATGTGTCAGTGCCAGAGGGACAGGTGGTGAAAGAACTGAAACTCTGCAGTAGAAACACTTTGGGAATTTGCAAACGAGGGAGTGAGAACGTCGAAGCTCCAGAGTCCAAAAAAGATCTAAGATGCTAGATCTGGGAGGACACGCAATAGAGATCCATGCACTCTGTGGTAATGTGCTCCGGAGAAAACCAAGAGAGAGGAGCCAAAGCTCCTGAAACCCGAAATGGTGAAGCAAATCATGACTGTCCATTGGAGATGGACACATGACATAGATCCACATACTCGGGAGCGAGGGGACGGAGGAACCATTGACCGAGAATTTTCCGGAGCACCAAATATATATGAAGTTGAAACCCTAACCGCTGATGGTCTAGACGCACAACAGATATATGTGCACTCCAGGAAAAGTACTTTAGAGAAAATCGAGAGGAGAAGTCCAAAAAATCCCGAAACCCAAGCTTCGAAGTAAATCGTGTCCGTCTGTTGGAGCAGGACACGTGGCGCTTGATCTTTAATTCTAGGGCTTCTATATGGTACTAAACCTCACACAACTTTATAATTTTGAATGCCTTAGGGATGCTAATATGAAATTCACAGGGGATCTTAGCTGTTGAAAACTGAACCTACCTATTTTCTTGATTCGAGCCCACAATGGACCATTTTGAGTGTTTTCACTCTATGCTCATGGATGATTCCTGTGAAAACAAGGACTTGGCTGACTTGTTGTAGGCTCATGCAACAAAATGACCAGTCATTCGGGACAAAACGATGATGAGTGATCGTCCTTCTTCAAGAAAAACATAAAATCTTTGGGTCGGGACTTGGTCAGGAAAGACACCAGGGAAACCATGTCGTCAACAAAGGGCGAAAATGACTTTATTAGTCAAAGGGAAAGATTCTAAGACTTGGTGGTGTGGAAGAGAGAGAGAGAGAGAGAGAGAAATATGAGGCAAGGGTACAAACTTCATTATTAACAACAAACACATATGACCCTTGACAACTCCATGTGATAACATTGTCTCCAGAGGGGATGGCATGCTCCCTTTGAGCTTCCAAGAATGTGTAGTTTAGATGCCTTATATTTTGGGTCATGGAGTCTCTTATTCAAAATAGAAATAAAATTGAAGTGGTAATTACAATGGTGGAAATTTGATCAAGACTTAAACAAAATACTTTTTCAGAAATTTCCCATTGACTGGGCCACCAAAAACATTGGAATCCTCCAAGTTCTGCAACTTATAAGTGTTGTTTGAAAATACCTCAGAAATATTGAAGGGACCAATCCATAAGGCTTCGAATTTACCATGTTTTCATTTGTCTTTCTTGGGGGCATCCCACTTGAGAACCAGACCCCCCAGCTAAAAATATTCCTTGCTTTCCCTCTTTTCGAAGGCTCGTTTTATTTTATGTTGATGATCTTGCGCTTTATCAAGTAGTTTCTCCATGGTCTGTTGTACTTCTACCAGTTGTTGTATCCTCCTGACCATATCATCGGATTCTCCTT